>BQNB010010840.1:5014-78943 GCA_026074375.1 Tanacetum coccineum | reverse complement strand
AGCACTTTGACTAAGAGCAATTAACCACTTAGATCTATCATGTATGATCTTTATTCTAAGAATATATGTTGCTTCTCCTAAGTCTTTCATCGAAAAACACTTACAAAGACAAGATTTAACTTCTTGCAGCATTGCAACGCTATTTCCCATGAGTAATATGTCATGAAATACAAGACAAGGTCATGTTCGTTATTATACGTATCAAACAAATAACTCTCAATAATATATATACAATAAAATACATATACATAAGCAAAGTATCATACAAATTATTCTTAGGAAAGAATAATGAGTAATCAACACGGGTATCGTTCTCCTCAGTGAGAGGTGAATGGAAATTCACGTTCATGCCGCGAATCGAGCTTGATTGTCATTTAAGTATTGGATTTTGGATTCTAAATCTACTAATGCGAAGAGGAAACCAATAAAGGCACGTTAAACTAGAAATAAAGGCAACTTAAAAATCTAACGATATTTAAAGTAATTAAAAACTAATTAATAACTAAAAACAACTAATTAACCAAAAATGACAAAATAAAAACTCTTAAAACTCAAAATGCAAATTTATTAAAATAAAAAAATAGAAAATGTATTTTAATATATATTTTTACAATTTAAAACTATTTTTAAAAATAAATTATACTAAAAATAAAATTAAAAATACTAAACTTAATCCTAAAATTTTGAGAAAATTCCTAAAAATACTTTATGCTAAAAATGAGGTTTGCAAAAAAAATGACTCAAAAAGCTAAAAGCAATAAGCTGAAAAGAAAATTAAATAAGCAAATAAGCTAAAATAAAAATGTTAATAAAAGAAACCAAACCCACCCTTATGACAGAAAAGTCCCAAGGGCAGGATGGTTAAGTGTGTTGGTGTGTAAAGGAGAGGTCACATGTTCGAGTCCTGTGACCACCCTTTCTTGAAAAACATTTTTTAATTTTTCTTTTGAAAACAGCTAAACTATAAGCAAAAATAAGCAACTTTAATAAAGGGACTTTTACTAGAACTTGATTATAAGCTAGGAAAAAGTAATTAAAAGTGACAGTTTTAGCTTTTTAAGACTTTTTGATTTTCTTAAAACTGTTTGGCATTTTCGGACTCAAAAAGCAATAAGAAATCTAATAAGCTTAAAACAGACCCTAACCTAGACTTAATAAGCAATAAAAGCAAGAAATAAGCAAATTCAATAAGCTGGTTAGCAACAAAAAGCTATAAGACAGTAGACTTCAAAGGACTTTTAAAAGACTTTTACCCCTATTTTAAGCTAAGAATAAGAACTAATACGCAATGAGAATAAGCTAAAAAGCAAAAACAGATGAAGAAATAAACTCAAATGACTTAAATAAGCAGGATTTAAGCAAATAAGAAAAAGAAATAAGCTAGGAAAGACAAACTGAAAATGACAGACTACTACTATTTTTTGAACTTTTCAAAGATAAAATGACAATTTTAAGCTTAAAATTAAGAATCTAATTCACCTTTACCAAACATAAAACAGATTTAAAACATTCTACACTAAGCTGATTTGAACAAAATCTAACCTAAGATAAGCTAAATTGAGGCCTTATTTTATCTGCAAACTTAGACTATTAAGAAAAGCCATATACTAGCTCTATACTTGACTGTTTCAAACTAAATTTCACAAAAAGATTTTCCAAAGCCTATTGACTTAAAACAAATGCATCATGATGCACTTAAAACCAATTTATAGCATAAAATCAGTACCTCGAGTAGACTTTTAAGAAATTACTCCAAATAAGCAGTTTGAAGATATTTTGATTAGCAAACTTGAGATTTGATAAAACAAACTTCAAATCTTAATAAAACTAATTTAAAGCTTATAAAAATTAGAGTTAAGACTAAATAAGAGCTTATGAAAACTTAATCTATTCTCAAAAATAGACTGCCACATCTTTCATGCATTATAACCTCTTATCCCAAACACCCCTTTAACTATGGAAATTTCTATTTTAAGCTGAATTGTACCAAATTAAGCTCTAAAATACCTAAACAGATTAAGAATTATGACTTTTAAAGACAAAATAGCAAAATCTAAGGAACATTAAGCACTTAACAAAAAGCTATTCTAATAAGCTATTTAAACCAAATTTGGACAGATTTATGAAAACTAAGATCAAATCTAAACTAAATTATAAACTAAGTATAATAAGCTAAAGCAGGACTAAATAAGATCAAATAAGCAGAGATAAGTAATGAATAAGCTGAAATAAGTAGATTGATAAGCTAAATAGAAATTAAGCTAAAAATAAAGTAAAAGAGAAAGTACCTTGATCATAGCTTAACAGGGATCTAAATTACTCAAAGGAGCTTATTTATAAGCTCCAACTTATCAGAGATAAGCTAGTAAAGTCCCTATAAGCCCGTCCTTTTCTGGCTTATCATCCATATTAAGCTCAAACCACAATGCTTAACCAATTGGCTTGAAAGTGAACAAACAAGCTCAAATAAGCTTTTAGGAGCTTATTTGGGCTTAAAGTAGGCATGAGAAAACATTTTAGCTTATTAAGAAATTGAGTAAATTGCATAAGTAAAAAGCTATATTTAAAGACACAATTGATTTAAACTGAAAATTGCTTTTATTAATAAAAAGAGTAGTACATTAAGCTGAACACAAGAGATAAGCAAGAATTAAGCTAAAAATTAATCTACACTACTCCTAATCTATCCTACACTACTCCTACACTAGATATCTTCATTGTGTGATCTGATCTTCTATTTATAGCCTAAGAAGAAGCTTCTAGGTGAGAGGAGGAGCGTCCTTAGCCTTTAATCTCAGCCCTTGATCTTCTAATCCATTTCTTTGATCCCTTAGATTTCTTCTATGAATTTGTAGCTAATAGGAGTGCTAAGGATAGCCAGCATGGCTAAATGGTGTCAGACGTGTCAGGGAGTGCTTCTAGAAAGATGGGAGCGTATGTGTGATTGGTGGAGAGGGTTTTTACCTTGGTGTAAATTCGCAGGGTGAAGTTTGGGAGGGAAGGGAGAGTGATGCATAGTAATAATTAACTCGTTTTATTATTTCTTTGACTTTGACCCGGGTTGGACTTAGGCTTTGACTTTAGTTTGATTTTGGGCCAGGAATGGGATAAAGGATTTTATAAGAGGCTTATTATTAAGGCTTAAGGTTAATATCAATTAATAGGCTGACCCGGCCCACAAAATGGGTACAGGTTAGCCCATTAATGAATATGCCTTGGGATTCATTTTCCCATGCTCTTCTAATCCCGTGCTCGGTTTTGTCCGTTATGGCTTCGTTTTTGTCCTTTTTGATATATCTGATACATGCACAATACAACTCACAAAATACACATATACAATGCATTTTCTATGTATTTTTTGTCATTAAAGCTCATTATAATAAGGAAAAATGATATGTGATTAAACACATATCACAAGGAATGCAACACTACTCCTACCAGCTTTGAGATATACACATAGCTCATCAGGATTTTGAGTAAAACCAATCTTCTTGATTTCCTCATCGAACCTTATATTCCAACTTCTAGATGCTTGCTTCAATCCATAAATGGAATGTTGAAGTTTGCATACTTTGTTGGGATGTTTTGGATCTACAAACCCTTCCGGTTGCACCATATACACGTCCTCGCTTAGGTGACCATTTAGAAAGGTTGTCTTGACATCCATTTGCCAAATCTCATAGTCATAGAACACAGTTATGGCAAAAGTATCCTTATAGCTCTAATGTCTACAACAGGAGGGAAGGTTTCCCCATAATCTACTCTGTAGGTTTGGTATAGCCTTTTGCTATGAGACAAGCTTTAAAGATATGTACATTGCCATCCATATCAGTCTTCTTCTTGAAAAGCCATTTACTCCCAATAGTACAACCATTAGGAGGAAGCTCAACTAGAATCTAGACTTGATTATCTTTTATGTATTGCATTTCCGTATTCATAGCTTTAAGCCATTCGTCAAATTCAGGATCTACTAATGCAGCTTTATAATTAGGTGGTTCATCAAGATCTCCTAATTCATATTCCTCAATGTCAACATAGTAACCATATCTATCTGGCGCTTGAGGTATCCTTGTGGATCTATAAATTGGAACTCCAACATTTTGGGGCTCGACCTTGATAGGTACGACCTCATCATGTTCCTTGGTAGTATTTTCAGAAGGCTGTGTATCTTCCTCTTAAATTATTTCAAGCCCTTTATCACTCCCACTCATTTCGAGAAGTCCATGACTCCCACTCGCTTCTTGTACCATGAAACTATTTTCAAAGAACTTAGCATTTTGAGAAACAAAAATCTTGTTTTTGAGTAGACAGTAAAAGTAGTAACCCATTGTTTCCTTAGGGTAACCTACAAAGATACACTTAATAGATCTGGAATCAAGTTCATTAGACGTGTCTCACTTCACGAGTGCCTTACAACCCCAAACCCTTAAGTAGGACAAATTGGGAGCTTTACTGTGCCATATTTCATAAGGCGTCCTATCAATCTTCTTGGTTGGAACCATATTAAGAATGTGAGCTGTAGTCTCGAGAGCATATCCCCAAAAGGATTTTGGCAGAGTTGTTAGATTCTTCATGGATCGAACCATATCAAGTAAAGTCCGATTCCTCCTCTCAAACACCCTATTATGTTGCGGTGTATAAGGTGGAGTTAGTTGGGATACGATAACACAACTTTTCATATGATTAACAAACTCATGACTTAGGTATTCTCATCCTCTATCAAATCGAATAGCCTTAATCATTTTACCAAGTTGATTTTCAACTTTATTCTGAAAGACCATAAATGTTTCAAACACCTCATGTTTATGTTTCATCAAAACAAAACCATAGCGGCCGAAATTGTTAGGAAAATATTGTAAACAGACTTAATACTGTTAGTATTAAAGTTAAGTCTGTTAGTTATAGTTAGTACTGTTAGTATAGAAGTTAAGTCTGGTAGAGCAAGTTAAGTCTGCCAGCATTAACTTAAGTCTGGCAGTATTAAAGTTAATACTGCTTGGTCAGACAGTTAAGTCTGTTGTAATTTTAGTAATAGTTATCAATTTAGCGTTGATTTAGGAAGAGATAAGTATTATCTCTTAACGCGTTTAGGGTTCCTTAAGCCTATAAAAGGAACATAGAATAGTATTGTAAACATATGAGTTGATTGAGTATTCACAATCAAATAGTAATAGTAATAGCAAGTTTAGTATTTTGTTCTTGTGTTCATCTTGGTATAGATATTGATATTCCGCGTCAATATTTATATTCACAGGTATTGTCTCTCATAGTATCTTTGGATTCATTCAAAGGACTATAAGTCGTGTAAGGCTCATTGAGATCCTGTTTATAAGGACCTACAGACTCCTAAGGAACTCTACTAGTTGATTCTTGCACACACAAATGACACCAAAGTGACCCTTAATTCTGGTTTACAATAGCTTAACCCAATTATAGGTCTACAGACGCCTTTGGATCTGAATAATCGATGATGTGGTATGGATCGTTTTGACAGGTTTAGTGCATGATATAATTCTTTGAATGGAAAAAGTTACACGCTCCTTTACAAATTTGGTCGGAGTATGATACAATACAGCCTTGACATTGGATATAGGATACGGGTCGTTGATGCGCGGAGCTCACTGAGGACTATCGGCCAATTGCATGTGTTCGCCATGCAATATTTTGACTACTGAATTATCCAAAGACATTTTATTACATAATATAGTAATAAGCATGTCTTGTTCGTACTGAAGGAAGAGATGATCTATGCTACTGAGTTCGAGATTCAAGAGATGTTAATATACTTTTAAGGGGAAGCTTATTGTTCATATACTTAACCATCTACATGCACTCCTATTTGATTATGACAAATGGGGGAAGGTGCTTGGATTCAGGGGAAGTTCTTAATTCTATATTAGCTTCAGGGGAAGGCTTGTGCTTATATGGTTTTGTCATTAATCAACTAGGGGAAGGATCTGTTGGGAATTATAATTTGGTTGATTATGACAAAATTATTAAAGATGGAAGACCTAAAAGACAAAGCTGAATATGTGTGATTAATGCTTGATTGAAGATTAGTCAACCAGGTATTAGTGCTCAGCTTAAAAGATAAAGATCAACATTTATGCTGATTGATAGAATGGTCAAATAGTATTTAATGATGATTGGACAGTCAGGTCAAAATAGTATTTTGATGATTGATGTCTGGTTAAATAAGTCAAATAGTATTTATGATGATTTGAAGACTGCGTTAAATAAGATTGATCTTATCTTGTATTGTAACCCTACTCCCTATAGTATATAAAAGAGGGTAGGCGTCTAGGTTAGATGTATCTGAATACATAGCAGGACTTCTCCATGAGAGTCTGAAACGCATAGAGAGTGTGTAGTAGTTAGTAGTAGTAATTGTTTCCTTTATCATGTTTGAAATAAAGAAAACCTTTATTAAGTAATGTTGATTGAGTTCTTTATTTCATATTCTGCGTGCTTACTAAAATCAATGTTATTCATACCCTAGTTGAGTCCAGGTCTTGGATTCTACATTTGGAAAACCTCGTATAACACTTTGATCAAGGCCACGAGGCTATGATACCACTTGTAGGTCCTTATAAACAGGATCTGAATGAGCCTTGAACGACTGATAGTCCTTTGAATAAATCCAAAGATCCTATAAGAGACAATGTATGTGAATATAAATACTGACGCGAATACTCAATATCTTTCATGATGAACACAAAAGAAGATAAAATACCTAAAATTGCTATTACTTATTACTTTTTGATTGTGTATACTAAATAACTGTGGTTTTTACAATCTATTCTATGTTTCCTTTTATACGGGCTTAAGGAAAACCCCCTAAACGCGTATGGAGATAATGCATTATCTTTCCTAATCACGCTAATTGAATTTCTATTTCTTATAATTACATTCATACTTATCTGTCTGACCAAGCGAGGTATTTACTTTATACTGCCAGACTTAAGTTAATGCTGGCAGACTTAACTTGCTCTACCAGACTTAACTTCTATACTAACAGTACTAACTATTGTCTATCAGTTCTAAACTTTAACTAATACTGACTTAACTTTTATACTAACAATATTATAGTCTGTTTTCATATATTTTACTACCCAATTCCGCCACTAACTTGTTCTTAAGTCTATGAACTTCAAGTTTCTTTGTCCACTATTGGTATTGGAGGATGGTATTATTTTTCTCCAAACACAACCTGCTGAGGTCTTAACAGCAGTGCCCATTTTTCCCTTAACAGCATAATTATTTGACTTGTATGCTGTATTCCTTGAAAAGGGTCTATTTACAGGTGATCTTTGTTTTGAAAAACATTTCTTTGGACTTTTAAGATTCACCTGAGAAGGTTTAGGGCTTGTGTTGTTTGATACTGGTCTATTTACTCTACCATTGTTAAAATGCACACTACCAGAATTAACATGTTGCTTGCCAGTATTAAATCTAGAAGTACCAGACTTAAATTGAGTGCCAGAATTAACATGCACACTACCAGAATTAACATGTTGCTTGCCAGTATTAAATCTAGAAGTACCAGACTTAAATTGAGTGCCAGAATTAACATGCACACTACCAGAATTAACATGGATACTTGCCATTATTAAATCTATAACGCCAGACTTAATTTAGTGCCAGAATTACACGCATACTACCAAAACTAACATTTTGCTTGCCAGTATAACATTTGACCCTACATTTTAATAGTTCTGCTAGCAGTACTAAAGTTGGGTCTAATGTTACTTAGTTGTACAGGTCTGGGAGTGAACTGATTTGCTTTATTCACCCTGTTAGTGTTAGTCCAGGCTGGTGTAGCTTGCCTAACATCAGCATGAACCACCCTTTTGCTCTTAAGAGCAGCTTCCCTTGCCATCTTCTTCTCATAATAGTCACAGTTCTTAATCAAGTGACTAAGACTTCCACACACAAAACATGGTTTTCTTTCAAAAGAATATCCTGCACCTAAGTCCCTTTCCATTCTTTGATTCCAATTCTGTCTGTTATTTGAAGGAATAGGTGAGGAAGTCACTGGTGTCCTAATTGGTTGCCTAGGAGATTTTACAAGCAGTGCACAACTAGTTCAACTGACAGTGTGGGTTTAGGCATTTGAGTGGTTGAGTCATTAGGGTGGCATTGGTAACTTGCTCTATATAAAGGTATATGAATATGTCATGGATAGGGTCATCATTGACTGAATGGTCAGATACAGCTCCTAGCTCCCCATCACTGTCATTGGATTGACAGGTTGAGTAAAGAGTGGAACTAGCATGATACACCTCCAAGCTCCCCATCACTGTCATTGGAATGACATATAGAAAAACAATGGAATAGCATTAGACACAGTAAGACAAGGAATTGAGGTTGAGGTCCATATTTGCCATAATCATACAGAGAATCATCTATGTCCTCCTTTCCCTAGGGGTAAAATCACCACTAAGAGGAATGAGGGCATCCTTTATATTCTACCTGTTGAATCTGCTAGTATAGTGGGATATCATTATATCACTGCATTGGTTTTCCCTAAATAGCAAAAATACCTCACTTATCACTTCCTCATATCTAGAACCCTCACATTTGAATTGATGACCATATCCAAAACCTACTAACAGTTGAGCTCGTCCCACAATCAATAAGCTTCCAAAGATTTTTAGAAGATGCAAACCAAGAATCACAATTTTATTGTAAAGCATCTTTGTCTTTGACAGCTTTCATTCTATCATCTATAAATTTTCAGCTTTCATCTTTTCCAAAATTTGAATAGCTTGAAAATTTTAATTTTCATTAAGGAAGATAGCTGTTTGTGGGAGGCTTAAGCTGATATTCTAATTTCTAACAGCTAACATAAGAGCAACTAAGGCAGCTTCTTGGTCCCAATTCAGATTGCATTTCATCATGACTTACCTTGACGAGCAATAATGAATCTAAACATAATTTAGAGCACATTTAGACCTCATTATTCACAGTGAAAGCCATTAGAGAGATTGAGTTCCTCATCTTATAGTCCTGCTCTACCCCAATTGATCTGACCTTCATCAATGGACATCAAGCTTCTTACATTTGCACTGGCTTGAATTCTGACCTTTACCTCTTCCTGCCGCCACCATCTTTTGAACCTTTAAACTTAGCATCCCTTGCAAAATGGCCCAGTATTGTGGCAATTGAAACATACAACTTTTCTCTTATCAAATGCACATTGCATTTTTCCATCCACTCCTTGGCCTTCTCCTGTCTTCTGTTGTAGAAACTTCTTATCTTATGCAGTCAAGCATCTCCAATTTTATATCCATTTCTTCCAATCCAGATCACCAATTTTGATCTAGGTCTTCAATGTATCAAATCCACACATCACATTGTGGCTAGAAAAGAATGGATAACTTCATTAGCAAGACCAGGAGTAGCATTTAGGTGTTGCTTTGGAATGAGGAAGTGGTATAAGAACCTATAACTTCCTGAGCCGTGCTTGGCTTATGCTTGCTTGAAGGAGGCTTTATCTGTGTGATAAAACGCCATATTAACAGATGTTAGGGAAAGAAGAGATGTCTTTTGGATGTCTTGTTCAAAGACACTCAGATTTATATATAAATCATCATAGACAAGGGAGCAATATATCTTCTTCGTTCTCATTGTCATGGCAAGATTTTTCCCACTCAGAGAAGGGACCTCAAAAAAACTGTGCATATTTGCATCTTCATCAGACACACCAGCACAAGGCATCCAAACAGTTATAGGAAGTTTTGAACCTATCATACCCCTTTTCTAAGCTAGTCCTTAGACGAGAGAGTTAAATGCCTCAAACTGTTGTTTTAAAACAGCTTTTTGCATTTTCTTTGAGTTCGCATTACCACCAAATCGTGTCTTGATGGCTGCCCAGATCTCTTTGGCATCATCCATGCCATGAAAACGTCTGAGATGATCTTTTGGAACAGCCATTAACAATAGTGTTCTTGCTTTCCTTTCTTTCTCATCAGCAAACTGTTCTTCCTGTGTGGTTGGAGGAAGAACCCTGTATACACCATCCTTACCTTTGGTGACTCGCTTCTTAGAGTTCCCATTCTGAATCACTTTCCAGACCTCATTATCTATATACTCAAGATAATGTTCCATCTCCATCGCCCACGTATCATAATCATCCTTTTGAAGGACAGGCAGTTTAATGTTTGAAAGTGTATTTGTGGTGATTATTTGTGGTGGTTTAGCAGGAGCATCTCCTTTGTTGGATGCTGGTACAGATCCATCCAAAGATGCATCATCATGAAGAGAAAGTTCCTCATCATCATGAAGAGAAAAATTATCGTTTGCAGACATGACTATTTGATTTGGTGGAATAAAAGGTTTTGATCTATGTTCAATCTTGTGTAAAGTCCCTTTGGTGGCTCTGATACCACTTGTAGGTCCTTATAAAACATGATCTTGAATGAGCCTTATAGACCATTGATTAAATCCCAAGGATACAAATAAAGAACCGATAAGAAAACTTGAATATAAATATTGACGCGGAATATCAATATCTATACCAAGATGAACACAAGAACAAATACTAGAATTTGCTATTACTATTACTATTTGATTGTGAATACTCAATCAACTCATATGTTTACAATACTATTCTATGTTCCTTTTATAGGCTTAAGGAACCCTAAACGCGTTAAGAGATAATACTTATCTCTTCCTAGATTAACGCTAATTGATAACTATTACTAAAATTACAACAGACTTAACTGTCTGGTCAAACAGTATTAACTTTAATACTGCCAGACTTAAGTTAATGCTGGCAGACTTAACTTGCTCTACCAGACTTAACTTCTATACTAACAGTACTAACTATTCGTCTATCAGTACTAACTTTAACTAACAGACTTAACTTTAATACTAACAGTATTAAGTCTGTTTACAATATTTTCCTAACAATCCTCCCCTAACTTGATCTTCATTCATGAACTTCAAGTTCCTTCAAAACATTCTTGATCTTTAAATATTTTAAGCTTCACCTTGGGCTTTAGAGGATTGTCTTGCTCTTCTGTCTTCAAAATAATATGTCTTTATGTCTTCAAATCTTGACAGCAACTAGTCTTCATAGCACTCCAATCTTGATTGTTTATGTTTTCAAATCTTTATAAAGTTTAACATACATCTTACTTTGATTTATTAATTTATGGAAATATTGTATTACTGTTCGGGCTATCATAATTCAGAAGTCACGCAGTAAACGTTTGAGGAGCTAGGACACTTTAAATCGTAAATCCAGCAAACTCATCAAAACGTATACTCAAATGAAACCCCTCACATGAAATTCCCTAGTAACGTGATACGATAAGATTTTAAGTTTCTTTAAAAGCTAGTCGATGATAAGTTACGTTAAATATGTAATTGTTTTATAATGCGCCGATAGATGATTAATAACGACAAATGTGTTAGGTTTTAATAAAATCAAGTCTTATAATATTTATATATATTTTTATAATTTATACAAAAATATTACATTTTATATTTTTAAGAATACAAAAATGGCAATATATACCCTTGATTTTTATACTTTTATGAGTTTAATCCTTTATATATATAAAGTATATATATTAAACCTTTGACTTTAAAATTTAGCAAAACAGCCCCTTGTAGTTATAACTTTAGGAAAATGACATTTTTGACCCAAAACTATATAATTTCAGAAATTTACAATATATACCCTTGTGCATGAAAATATTTACAATTTTAGTCTAAAATTCATAATCTTGATATTTTTCAATATAGAAAGTAGTTTGCAGGTTATATCTTATTACTATAAGCTAAAATAAGTTAGAATAAATAAGTTTTACGAGCCTATAGCTTATCAAAAGAGCTTATGAACTAGAAAGATCAAAATGGGCACGTTTGGTTTAGGAAAACCAAAACGCATGGGTTTGTGGTTAAAGGGCTTAAACAAGAGTTTATACAGGATCTAACAAAGCTTATGAAAGTTCTAAAACAAGGCAAGAGTTTATTGAAAGAGTTATGAGCTTACTTGAACTTACAATGAGTCGAAAATGGTGGAAATGGGTCGAATGACTTGAAATGGGTCGAACACTCTTTGGAGATGAATCAAGGACCTCTTTTCTCTTATTTCTTGGCTTCTACTTGCTAAGGTCTTCCTTTCTTCTCTTCTATGGCTTTTTTAGATCATGATTTTGAAGTTGTTTTGAGTTTGAATGTTTAATGATGAATGAATGTATGTATGCATGTATTTATAGTGTAGAAGAGAAGTAATGGCCAAGTTTTTTGGAGTGAGGTATGCCAACTACTTGGAGTGTGTCCAAGTTGTTGGAGTGGTGCCCATTGGTCTTGGAGTGTTGGCAAGGTCTTGCTTGGGGCTCAAGGGTCGAATTTTTAATGAAAGGGCATGGCTGTTTTTGGACAGCCAATATTAGTCTCGGTAAAATGGTTTTCATTTACAAACCGTAACTCCGATGAAGCTCAAACCAGTGAGAATGGTTAGATATTTGAGTCCTCTACAACTTTTAGTTTTACATATTTAGGGGTTACTATACAAAAATCTAGAGATAATAGCCATTTACTACAGGTGTGCAGAATCTGTGCACCTTTGCCATTTCGGCTATAACTATTCATCCGACATTGAATCGGGTCGAGTCAACCGGCAAAATGATCATAAGACATAGGGATATAACCTAGTATTTTTGGTTAATACCCAAAGCCTTCTGATTTTGCCTAGATCTTATGTTTTATCATGGATCAGATTTTGAATCTATAATTATGAACCGAGTTTAGTGGGTATCGGGTTTGCTAGGGTTTTTCGGGGTTAGGGTTTGATTTAGGACGAGTATGGAATGGTGTTTCGGAGGAAAAAACATGTTTTAATTGTTGTTCTTGAATAACATGTATCTAGGGCTAAGAAAGGTGGTACTAAATGCCTTGCAGAATTTAGAGTAAAATGAGCTCATTTGAATATTATGCACAATCGGCTTGTACTTTAAGCTTTAAGGTGTTGTACCATGATTTAGGAGGGAAAACATATTTGAATTTATGCTTAGGAATACTTGTACATATGCATCATAAGCATTATATCATTTTTGTATGTATACATTACATAAGGTAGGGTTTTGTAAAACTTAAACGATAAAGTTCATTTATGTAATAATTTATGAAAATTACGTTAAAAAGATAACGTACATGATATAGAGGATATTAGAATATTGACTTGACATATTAAGGATTTTACTTGATATAAACGTAGATATAATTGCATTATGATTTATTGCGTGAGCTCGTTACTTAGAAATAAAAACTATTTACGTAATGGAATAAAGCATAAAATTTCTCGTGAAAAGTAGTATTTAATATATATAACTGAATATACAGTGATGAAAATTGTGGGTTGTTTACATTCCCAACCACCATTACAGAAACTCTTCCTAAGATTTAGTTGAGATGATAGAGGATATTTGGAACAGAAGTCCTTAGCTTCTACAGTTTCTGGTCTGATGGCCTACTTTGTTACATTCTGACACTTGACAATGCAAGGTCCTGTGTGATGCAGTGTACACTTCTTACACAGGGGATGAGGTCCATTATATCCACGGTTTCCTTAAGTCCTAAAGATTTCCTGCCTTCCATTTTGCTGCTGGTGGTAATCATTGTTACGGTTGTTATTGTTGTTGTTACGGTTATTTTGGTAGTTGTTGTTGTTGCGATCATTGGGGTAGTTATTGTTGTCACGGTTATTGGGGTAGTTGTTGTTGTCATGATTATTGGGGTAGTTGGTGTTGTTGTTGTTTCTTCTATCATAAAACTTTCGTTTGTGATCATTGGTTCCTTGCTCAGCATCGTGCTTTGTTACCTGATCCATTAACCTCTGGGTTATGGTAATGGCTTCCTCCAAAGTTTAAGGCTTTAAAGCGGTAACATTTCCTTCAATACTTGTGGGTAATCCCCCGATGAAAGCTTCCATAAGTTTCTCAATGTTTGGTACCATATTTGGACATAAGACTGCTAATTCATAGAATCTTCTAGCATAAGTCTTGAGATCATTTCCTTTCACAACCAAGTTGTAAAATTCTTCTTCCATTTTCTTGACTTCAGTTCGAGGGCAATACTTATTGGTCAAGAGCCTTTTCAATTCAGTCCAGACTATCTTGTCGGCATTCTCTATTCCAATATGTTTGGCATAGGAATTCTACCAAGACAAGGCATCCTTAGTGAGAGTACCAGTAGAAAATTTCAATTTGCAATCCTCGGTACAGTTGCTACGAGAAAATACCGATTCAGTTCATTCAAACCAACGAATGAGACCAACAGCTCCTTCCGTACCATTGAAGTAGAAAGGTTGGCAACTCATAAACTCTTTGTAAGTATATTTTCTTGCTACAGGAGTTTCTCTTGGTCTAGTATTCCTATTTGGATTGTTAGTACTTGTCATGGTTGCAGCTTATGCTTCCAGAGCAGCAGCAATACTATGAGCAACTAGTTGCCGGATGGCAGCCTGAGTCATAGCTGGTGCTGCAGATGTTGATGTTCTCTTGGGAGGCATCTATCAACATATACAAGACAACACATAATAAGAATCCATAAAACGATATAGTCATATCACAAGTTAAGGTATGAAAATTATAATACAAAGACTTGTGATCATTCTTTGATATTACATTGCAAGATATAACGGAAAATTTTGGAATCTAAGACTTCCAAAGATGAACACTCTAACAAGCATCTGACTCATTAGGTTTCTCTGGGACTGGTTCACTTCCCAGTGGTTGCTGTATGATCTATAATGAGTTATCTAAGATAGACTTATCAAAGGGATAGTCTGGTGGTGGTGTAGTTGACCTAAACGGTGATGAAGATCACTACTGAATAAGATGGAGATATTGGAAGGTTGATTCACAAGGTTTCCTCAGCTCCTTTAGGTGGTGAAATATCTTTGGGAGTAAGAAATGTCAGAAACAACAGTGGTGATAGTGAAACACTAGAGAAGGAGGCGAAAATAGTCGTTGGAAGCAATAGAGCTTGTGGTAATTCATTATCAGTAGCATCATATGCTTGCATGACCTTCATATATGGGTCATCATAAAAAGGTAAGAGGGCTAGTGAGGCTAAAAGATCCTTTAGTTAAGTCATCTAAAAGGTTAGGAGAGGTGTTTCCCGATAAGGCTGGGAAATAGTCCGGTGAAGCCGGGATATAGTCAGGAGAGTGTGTAGAGGAAAAAGTATCCTCAACATCAGAATCAGATAGGATAATAATAGGTTAGGGGAGGGGGAAGACATGACTATCTAACAACCCAGTGGAAATAACATAAGTTATTTATATATAATATAATAGTAGTGTATTATCTGCCATGGAAATTTCTTACACATACTATTCTGGAAACTATAGTGGCACGGAGGACTTTCTTGGATGGAAAAAAAGTAGTTATAGTTTAGGTTTTACCCTTCTTCTCTATAACCATGAGCTCTGGTACCAATCTGTAACACCCCCATTTTTGACATATAGTAGCGGAAGCTAATCTGGGGTATTACTTCATGGATCAACAGACATAATCATAGAAAACGACTCATAAAGAGACGTTTTGGAAAATTTTGTTATAAGTTATTTATTCATCATAGTTTTTACAAAAAAAGGTCCCAAAATTTAGAAACATAAAGTTTGAATGATAACAATTTAGCCATCTTCAAGTCCGTGCCACTTCGTGCTATAAGTTGCTCAATTAACTGAGATAAACATGCTAAAAAGGTCAACACAATGGTTGAGTGAAATTCATAGGTTTATGATAAATAGTTAAATACAAGTCATCATAGACAGTGGGTTACGTTGTTATACACCCATAGATAGTAATAATTGCAATGAGTACAATTATCATAGGAAAAAGTATTATTGCCCTAAGCTCATGACATCAATACATTAACATGGAAATCACCATAGTGACTTTGGTTGAGGAACAAATGTCCCTGTGGAAAGGTAACTTGCCAAGGTTACCCATTAAGTCAAATATAGTGCATTTGGTTACCCCATGAACGGGTATACCAACGGGAGTCGTCACCCCTAATAGATCTATCCACAATATTTGCGTTTACTCGCAAGTAATTAATGTTTCATGATATGGAAATAGTGGCACTGGAAGGTACTTAGGCAATAATATATCTGGATAACATACAGTTGGAAAAACACTTGTATTCATGGTTTAAGCATGTATCCCCCTCGCGGGTTTATAAAGTATTCAAAAGATTTAAAATGCGAGGCTATGAACTCACCTTAATAGGGAAATCTGATTGATGGCAAAAGTATATGAAATGAAAGTAACGGCCTCGTCACGTAACCTGAGGGTAATATGTCAAGTCTTAGTGTGATTGTTTATGTTTTCAAAACTTTATAAAGTTTAACATACATCTTACTTTTATTTATTAATTTATGGAAATATTGTATCACTGTTCGGGCTATCATAATTCAGAGGTCATGCAGTAAACGTTTGAGGAGCTAGGACACTAATAACCACTTTTTTAGGGGTAATTATGTATCAAATAGTATAATAAAATATCAAATATAAAATCCCTGCCAGTCAACCTAGTCAACCCTTTAGGAAAACGGTCAATAAACTCACGGTATGATATAAATGATTCCGGGCAAGTAATCACCTGGGTCGTTTTTCCCCAACGAGGCGTGCAATGGAAAAAAAAAAAAAAAAAAAAAGTTCGTGAGGAGGGTTCCCCCGGTTTTTAGGTGAATATTGATGTTTGAATATAACAAGGCTTTGAATGGGTTTTCTAATTCTACAAGAAAAAGCAATTAAAAGGCAAGATAAACTAAAAACGAAAGCAAATACGAAATTAAAAACGTTTACGGGAATCCTAAAGAAAAGAACGTGACTTAAAACCTAAATTATCAAAATTTAATCCTAAAATGATTTTTTTAACTTTTTATAAATCCTAGAATAACTAAAAAGCAAGAACAAAAAAAAGAAACCCTAGAAACGAAAACAATAAGGTGAAAAAAACAAAGAAAAACGAGAATAGTAACCAAATCCCTTCCTTTAAAAACCCACATTCTAAAATTTACCCTACAAAACAAGTTAAATTTAACAAACCAAAATGATAAAAGAAAATTAAAAAAAAAAAGAAGAAAAAAAATTATATTTTTTTGACTTTTATTTTATTTATTATGAATTAAAAACGGATTTAATCTTAAAATTGTATAAAAATAGTTAACAACTTTTAAAAATTCTGAAAAAATTGTGGAAAGTACATTAAGCTATCTAGAATCTGTGAAAAATATAAGCTAGAAAAGAGGCTAATCGAATAAGCAGTAAATAAGCGTTTAAACCTAATAAGCTAAAACTAAAAAGTGACTATATTAATTAAATTGCACAAGTAGTGACCAAATGGCCATACTGGTGCTGATGGTTAGTGTGTGTTGTTTGGGATGTGTGTGCGCAAAGGGAGAGGTCACAGGTTCGACCCCTATGACCTTTCCTTTTTAACAAACATTTTTTTTAAAATTTTAAAATAAGCAAAAATAATAAACTTAAAAAAACAACTTTTTATAAAACTTAAAAATAAGCTAAATATAAGCAAAGAAAAAGTGACAACTTACTTTTTTAGCTAAATGACTATAAGGAAAACTAAATGGACTTAAGCACACTAAAAAGCTAAAAGAAAAAAACAATAAGCTAACAACAAATGATCACCTAACCCTAATAAGCACTAGGGAACAAAAATTAAGCAAGTAAAATAAGCTGAAATCTATAAAAAACTATTACTAAGACAGCAACTTAAGAAGTATAAACTAAGGATTTCTAAGCTAAAACTAAGACAAAATAAGCACTTTCAATAAGCTAATAACCACAATTAGCTAAACTAGGATACTCAGACTACTCAAATAAGCTAAAAATAAGCAAATAAGCAAAAGGAATGAGCTGAAAACTCAATTAGAATGTAGCAAAAAGAATCAGCACTGCTGACTATGGTCAGTATGTGCTAACTTTTAAAAGCTTTTTTAGACAAGAATAAGCACTTGCAATAAGCTAAAACACGAAAACAGATGAACTACTATATCTATTCTATACTAAAAAGCTGAAATTAAGCAAATGTGAAAAGGAAATAAGCTGGAAAAGTACTTTGAAAAAGGCAGCCTACACATATTTTTGGTTTTTTTTCAAGTTTTTATAAAAGAAGAAAAGGTGAACTTTGGCATCCCTAAAATTAAGCTATAAATAACTCTAAATCTAAACTAAGCTAAACAGTTCAAGCTCTATATCTAAAGAAGCTATCCTAGAAAATTAGATCCTAAACCAAGCCTAAACTACCTACATTGCTTTGAAAATTAGATTTTTTCTTTGAAAATAAAAGACAATTTTAAGCTAAAACCTAAAATGACAAATGCATACCTAAATAAAGCTTTTAACTACTGCAATATGAACTCAAACAAGTAGAAAAATAACACAACTAAGCTATTAAGCTAAATTTTAACAAATAAGCCATTTTAATAAGCTAAACTATCACACTTTTAAACCATACTTAAGAAATACCTTAAATCTTAAAACTAAACCTTAATAACTAATAAAAGTTGTCTAAAAGTCCTATTTAGAGCTTATAAAGTTGGCTTAAAAGCCAAAAGGTTGACTAACAGCACTAACATGAGTTAGTGTTGTTATGCCAAACACCCTTTTAACTTTTAAGAATCAATTTCAAAGCTTAAATAGGCTTTAATAAGCTTTGATTTTTTGAAAACAGATCTTTAAACATGATATTTAAAGAAAATAAGCAATAAACTCAGGAAAATAAGCACTAGAATAAGCAACACAAAATAAGCAGTATTAACTACTTAATCAAACAGTATTAACTTGAAAACCAAATTCAACTAGATCTAATGCTATAAGCTAGTTATTTAAGACATAATAAGCTAAAATAAAGACAAGTAAAGCATAATTAAGCAATAATAAACACTAAATAAGCAATAAAATAAGCTGAAATGAAATTAAGCTGAAATGAGTAAAAGTGAAATTGTACCTTGATCCTAGCCCAAACAAGGATCATAAGTGCTCAAATGAGCTTAAATCTACAAGCTCAGCTTATTAAATAAGCTGTAGACACCCATAAGCTCATCCCTTGCTAGCTTATCATCCAAAAGAGCTTAAAATGCCAAAATTTTGATTCTAACTACACATAAAACTCACAAAAGCTATAACAGGTTCTATTAGCTTATGAGAGCTTATAGAAAGGGCTTTTTGAACAAAAATAGCTTAATGGCATAAAAATAAAAAAGGGACAGATTTGCATAAACTTAAAACTGAAATTTTCATTAACTTAAAAATGTTACAATGCTTTGAAAATAAAATGACATAAAAGCATTAATTTAAAACATTAAAAAGTAAATTACACTACCCCTAAGTTACTCTAGATTAGATCCTGTTTACAAAGAAAGACCTAACTACTTATATCAAATGCTAAACTGCAGGGTCTTGTGCTTGTTGTGCTTTAGTTGTGAGAGGAAAATATAAGCCTCATCCAAGCCCTTCATTCTATCTTGTTACCCAAGCCATATGATCTGAGCCATTGATCTTTTGTCCTCTTCTTTTGACGAATGGTGTTAAAGGGGATTTGCAAGGTGGCAATTGATGTTTATGATGTGGGGTTAAAGGTTTTTGGCAGGTTGTGGAAGAGTGCTACAGTGTCACGTGGTTTGGGAGAGAAGCACAATACCAATTTGGCGCCCAATTTGTTATAGTTTGAAGTTTGGAGACATGGCAACTTTGGTCCTTCAAGGTGAATAAGTGAATTACAGCCACAGTCCTTATACTCTGCATCTTTGGTCCTTGGTTTGATTTGTTGTTGCGTTGTTAGTCCTCAATGACTAACAATGTTAGTCCTTGAAGGACTAACGGTGTGAAGGGGTTAACAGAGATATACCTATACGACTTAACAGTCGTTTAACCAGGGTGTTGACTGGATCAGGCCAGTTGGGCTTGTTAAATGGTTTTGGGCCTTTTAACTTGACAGATTTGGAATATAAGCCCAATTTGAGATAAAGGCTTATATAAGCCTAGTCTTGATGGCTTATTGGGCCGACTTGGCCCAATAAAAAGGGTCGGGTTGGCCCGATAAGTTTTCTTCGGTTTTGGCTTCGGTTTGACTTTGACTTTGCGGGGTTGACTTTTCGGTTGACTATTTGACTTTGACTTTTTGACTTTGGCTTTTTACGCTCTTTACATTCCCGTGCTCGGTTTTATCCGTTTTGGCTTGATTTTTGTCCTTTTTGTTGATATCCGTTTCCTGCACAATATAAATGCAAAACACACAAATACAATGTATTTTTGGTATGTTTTTGGTCTTTTAAGTCCGTTTTTATAGGCAAAGGGTATGTGTAATTAAACACATACCAAAATCCCCCATACTAAACTATTGTCGTGTCCTCACGCAATGCCATAAGTAAACACTTAAGAAAACTAAGAATCTCAATCCCCCTCGACTAATTACCTCGAAAAGTAGCTAAGTGTTCATCAAGGGGAATTAAAGAATCAATAGTTTTGAAAAGCCCCGTTTTTACCATTATTTTCATAAAAACACTTTATTCCTACACTATTTTGTATATTTCATTTTTCTCATTTTTTTGTACATTCTTTTTTAACAACTAAACTAACTATGTTTGACTTTCGTTATTTGATAACTTTTAGGGATCATAGAACAAGAAACATTTCAATCCTAAAATGCCCCAAAAAGGATAAATTCATCATCCCCGACTTTTCACTTGTCCCAAACCAAGCTTAAAACGAAATCACCGTTAAATACAAGTTAAGATGCTAACACTACTCATACTTGTACCTTGTGAAACTTTTCGCTCCCGACAATTATTATATCTTAGGTTAATGTGCTATTTCGAATTTCAACCATAGATCAATGTTTTGCAAATTTTTCATGCTTCACGTTCCACTCAAAAGTAATGAGTTTGAAGGCAAGATCATCCCATGTAGCGACTTTCGTCTCGGCACATCCCAACCTTGCGGCTAAGTGACCAGGCTTTTGACACCCTACAGAGACTAGTATCGGGACTCACGGACCTTTGGTTTCAACACCCTTGGATTTCCTGTATATACATGATAAAATACAACTTTTAAATGTAATCAGTCCTTAGCTCCAAAATCATATGACAAATTAAGAAAAAAGAGATTTTCCCTATATTTATTAATTCATGTTTACTACACTTAATATAATTACACATCCATTAAACTAATGAAATCCTCGACCTTTTAGAAGGCTGCAACATCGGTTGTGAGCCGGCAAGATGCAGCAAACTTTTATCAGTCTCGGATAATTACTATGTGCCTTATTTAGAAGACTGCAACATCGGTTGTGAGCCGGCAAGATGCAGTAAACTTTTATTAGCCCACAGTTTATAATTATTACTCATTTTTTCATTTTTCCATTTTTTTACCACGAAATAAAGAAAATTCCTTTTTAGAAAATTTAAGTATAAATTTGAACTAAACTTATTGATATCGACTATACTTCAAAAATTGTTGATTTAAGTTTATTTTTCTAAAGAAGCATCGTATTAATTTAAATCGTATAGAAGCTATGTGAGAGAAAAGCCACAAACTACACTTATGAGCTCTTAAGATTTCCAAATAATCCTTGTTTAGCATCTAACTCATAATTAACTCTATCATTTTTTGTTCTTCGCAAAGATCCGCGAATGCTTAGTCTAAAAGTTAAGGAACAAGCTAGAGCTCAACACGCTCGATCGAGTCAAAATTTATTCTTATTCTACCCAGCAGGAAAGTCAAAATTGTGACAAAACACTTATTTTATTTTTGAAAAAAATTTAAATTTTTTCATTTTTTTGGTATTTTGGTGGTAAAAACAGGATTACGTGAAAACAACGACTGCAGGCACAATCAAATCGATAGATCCCCCCCCCATACAAGAACTAAACATTGTCCTCAATGTTTTAAGAAGGGTTTCTACATATATCTAAAGCCGTTTATTGAGTATGCTCAAAGATAAACGTTAGTCGATAAGATTAAGATATTGGATTCCCAAATGAAGCTGAGGATGTGAAGCTCGAGTGATCGAAGGACAAAATCGCGAGCACGAGAGTCATCACTATCTAGGAAATTCTAGACATACAACAAAAACCACAAAACACGAGAAAGGTAGAGGCGAGCCTCCTCACAACACACTTATTCATTACTACTATTATAAATATATTAGGATAAGCATGGGTTGCCACCCACGAAGCGCTTATTTTTGCTAACCGAGTCTTGAGCCTGACTCGACCTCCCATACTTGAGCTGGTCAAGGAGGATAGAAATGGAGAAATGGAACATCCAAGATAGGAATGTCCCCTCCAGAAATCATCATCGAGCTTTCAGAAATGAGCTGGAAAGCTTTAAAGCCCCGATGAGATAAGAGATAAGGAGCTTTCTCCTCATTAGAAGCAAGAATACCAGGATTGAAAACATTGTCCTCATTTTCGTATGAAAATGGGAGCAAAGTGTCAATCTCTTGGATTGGACTTCAATGAATATCTCTGGATCGAAAATCTTGTTTCTAGTTCCGGAAGAAAAAGAAACTACAAGGTCGGATCCAAGGGAATCACTAGAAATAGTGAAATCCGAATCCAGTTGAAGGGTAGGATGGGTGGGTAAATCATGAAGCACATAAACGTAAAGTTCTCTAGTCGGATTATCAGAAATATCCTCCACCACATCCATAGTGAAATTTCCCAAATCGGGCTCACTATCACAAAAGAATGCTTCATAATCTGGAAGAGATAAATCTAAATAAGAAGTGGGGCTGCCACTACTAATCTCTTCCAGATTAAAGCAAAAAGTTTCAGATTTGGTAAGAATAAATCAAAGGTGTTAGTTTTTCCCCCCCCCCCCCCCCCCCCCCCCCCAACCCCCCCCCCCCCCTCGCTCCAAGAAAAATTAACAGATGTGGAGGAAAGACTTGGTCACAAAAATTGAAAGATGGAGTGGGATATCTTTAATGCTTCGATCTAGCAATAAAGAGATTGACATTCAACAACATTTTTTCATGACGAATATCGTCTTGGTTGTTAGATAATATCAATATCCAATCCTCTAACTTCTGGATAGACAATCTCCACCCACCTCTAACTGACGAGCTGCTAATTGGGAGATAGAGCCTCACATAAATCGATGTCGTCACTGTAAAACGAATCGTTATCACTCCAAGAATAATCATTGTTGGAATCGATGACAGTTTCAGAATCATCTTCAAGAGTTTCCGGAGGGCATGGAAAAGAGTTACATCAAATTTTCAATAAAACGGATATCTCCCTTCGGATCAAAGTCGACTTCAACAATTCCTGGTGGAATTGGAGCGATAAGAGCGAGTTCACCGGCGAACTCCTTGATAAGGAGATCAATCTTAGGAGAAGATATCACGTTATCACGATTAAGCACGGATTCAATTGGACTAGATTCGGCATTAAAATGATCATTACCATTTCTTGGTGGAATTGAAATGATATCATCTAACACCTCATCCTTTTTCGGAGAAGAATCATCACAAACGGGCAAATCACATTCACCTTCGGATATACCATCGGACTCACTTGGGGTATGGACAAGGTCCTCAACACTAGACTTTATTAATTCGTCCGATTCCGTTTCCGGAATAGTGTCGAGATGCTCATCCTCCATTATAAGAGAGTCCGATTTTGGTAAATCGGGTGTGATTGCGGAGGAGAATTTCTTGAGATATTCTTGTGTAGCAAAAGAATACTCGTCGTCATCATCATCGTAGCAAATGGGAATCTTCCGATATTGCGAAGGCTCGGGAGTATAAGTATCAAGATTAACCACTTGTTCTTGCCGTTGTTGTAACCAAGTTTGAAACGTCTCACGAAGCTTACTTATAGAATCATCCATCACTTGTTGAAAGTCTCTATGAGCTTTAAGATGATCATTCATTGAATCAATATGATCGATGATAAATTGCGAGGGTTGAAATTAGTCAAAACCGGAAGAATTAGAATTATCGAAATTTTGGTTCATCGGTTGACACTGAAAAGTTTCATGAGGACCCCCGCAATTTTCACTACAAGGTTCGTAGAAGATCACTTGTTGACATCGAAAAGTCTCATGCTGGCCCCCACAGCGGGTACAACAAATATATTGTTGTTGAAAACATTGAAAATTTTGTAGGAAATTAAAGTCTTGATTGTAACACGGTTCCGGATTATAGATAAACAGAACTTGAGGTGGACAATCGTGACCATAATGAACATCGTTCCCATAAATCTCATAAGAATACGTCGGGGGTTATGGAGGTGGGTTGAAAACGTTAGGAGAATCATCGATAAAATTAGGAGTGGAATCATAAGTGAATGAACTTCCATCTCCAGAATAGCATGTCGGATCTTGGCAAAGTTTGTGGGAGCTCATCAACGGTTTGATTGTTGCATGGTTCCGGATTAGAGATAGTCGGAACATTGGGGGAAGTTATTATCATAATGGAGCAGGTCCCACAAGACTCACTAGGTACACATTGACAAAAGATACGTCTACGAATCCCACACCGTAACAACAATGATGGTCGTTTAGTGGAGGGACTTTGTGAAACATGTTCGGGAATTTTTGGAGAATTCATTTAAAGAATTCGGGATTCGGATTATTTCCATATCATGAGCACAAATCAAACAAAGTCTTTGCTAAGAACACTTCCACACCTCATGCAAGTACATCGTTGACAAAATTCACCATCTCCTAACACATCTTTACAATGAAAGCAATGACGTTGGTTGGACGAAATCGTGTGGGGATGTGGTGGTGAGTCGGGAGCTTTATTAGAATCATGAACAATTTTGCCAACGAAACTCATATTCGAACAACATATTCTTTATTATACAAAGATCCACAAGACGAACACTCTTTAATCGTGTAAATAGGATTCAAACGATATCGATGTACGCCATATGAATAAAACAATATAGAGGGATAAGAAGAATTAAATCGCAAAGAGGTTAAAGGAGATTATTTTCGGTTTTTCGAGTTTTTTAAATAACATATTATATTAAAGGACAAAATGAGATTGAATAACTTAAACCAATAATCAACTTGCTTCACGGTAGCTCTCTAAAAGAAAAACGCACAAAGGAGCGGGAAAGCGCGAAGCTATAAAAAACCTTCTCCTTTCGGGTCGTAGTTCCTCCGAACAACCCTCCTTATACCCTTCTTATAGTTTGTTAATCTCTTAAAGGTGAGCCGTACTTCAAGTTGAGAGCATTATATTGATGATGGTTTTTATTATTTAAAGACAATGTTTTTATGTTTTTTATTTTTTTTCTTGTTTTTATAAATACTAATAAAAAAAATTTTTGTATTTTTATAAAGAAAATAACTTTGCAAGGAAGGATCTTCAAAGCAGTGATTGTCAAACGTTGAAACGACAATCGTATACACTCCTCCCCGGTAGCGGCGCCATATGATAAACCATTTTTAGGGTAAGAATATATCAAATTGTATAATAAAATATCTATAATATAATTTCCCGCAAGTTCAACCTAGTCAACCCTTAGGAAAAGGGTCAACAAAACTCAGGGTATTGATATAAATGCTTCGGGCACGTAATCACTTAGGGTTCGTTTTTCCCCAACGAGGCGTGCAAGGGAAAGTCGAGAGTCAATTTGATATTTGATGTTTGAATATAACAAGGCTTTGAATGGGTTTACTAATTCTACGAGAAAAAGCAATTAAAAGGCAAGCTAAACTAAAAACGAAAGCAATTAAGGTGAAAAAACGAAGAAAAACGAGAACGAGACCAAAATATCGTTCTTTAAAAAACCAAATTCTTAATTATTAACTCTGACAAAAGAAATTTTCATTGTAACAGTCCATAAATGATAAAGAAATTTTTAAAAAAGAATTATATTTTTTTTGACTTTTTTTATTATGAATTAAAAACGATTTAATCTAAGAATTGAAATAAAAAAATAGTCTAAACCATTTATTAAAATTTTGAAAAAATTGTGGAAAGTACATTAAGCTATCTAGAATCTGTGAAAAATATAAGCTGGAAAAGAGGCTAATCGAATATGCAGTAAATAAGCGTTTAAACCTAATAAGCTAAAACTAAAAAGTGACTATATTAATTAAATTGCACAAGTAGTGACCAGATGGCCCAACTGGTGCTGAAGGTTAGTGTGTGTTGTTTGGGACGTGTGTGTGCAATGGGAGAGGTCATAGGTTCAACCCATGTGGCCTCTCCTTTTTAACAAATATTTTTTTTTCTTTTTGAAAAAAACTTTTAAAATAATCAAAAATAATAAACTTTAAAAAAGCAATTTTTTATAAAACTTAAAAATAAGCTAAATATAAGCAAAGAAAAAGTGACAGCTTACTTTTTAGCTAAATGACTATAAGGAAAACTAAATGGACTTAAGCACACTAAAAGCTGAAAGAAAAAAAAAACTAACAAACAAATGATCACTAACCTAATAAGCCTAGGGAACAAAAATTAGCAGTAAAAAAAATAAGTAAAATCTATAAAAAAAAAACAATATATTACTAAGACAACAGCTTAAGAAGTATAAACCAAGGATTTCTAAGCTAAAACTAAGACAAAATAAGCACTTTCAATAAGCTAATAACCACAATTAGCTAAACTAGGATACTCAGACTACTCAAATAAGCTAAAAATAAGCAAATAAGCAAAATGAATGAGCTAAAAACTCAATTAGAATGTAGCAAAAAGAATCATCACATGCTAATGTGCCAACTTTTAAAAGCTTTTTTAGACAAGAATAAGCACTTGCAATAAGCTAAAACACGAAAACAGATGAACTACTATATCTATTCTATACTAAAAAGCTGAAATTAAGAACTGATCTCACGGATTCTCATCCTTGAATTTATTTATATCATATATATATACGTTTTAAGGAGTAAGTTTCACCGGATCACGGTACGTGACTAAAAGTAAAATAATGCATATAATGCATACTTGCATCTATATTTATATAACTATTACGTATATACAATCATATACTACAATCTCTAAGTGCGACAGAAAATATTTTACTTTGACGCACTAACAATATCACAACGTTTACTATAAAGTTTCTATTTTTAGAAAGTTACCGAAAGTAAGGATAATATAAGCTGAACTTCATATTTCATCATTAATTAACTAAAATTACAAACCCTTTGCTCATTATAACCCATATTCAAAAGTATACGCAAGTTTGGCTTTCAAAAGTCAAACTTTGTAGTTGACTTTCATACCAAAATTACAAATCTTAATTCGGTCGTAAAACGTTCGATATTAAGAGTTACGTGACGAGCCACCTAGCGAAACGTAGCTAAAGGCAAACTCTATCACTTTTTATTATAAAAAATAACTTTAAAATTTTTTTTAACTCCCTACGAGGCGGTCAAACTTTTTGGTCAAACTTAGTCAACTCAAAACCTATTAAAATGACATTTTTGACTTAAAGCAACTATCAAAAATAGCCTATTTATATACACTAAAACCATCAAACTTCAATTAATAATCAAACATACTTTTAATAATTTTCGCACTTGAATCCTATAACATATATCATATAACATGCAATATATAGTCAAAGTAACATTTCGACAATCTTAAATAGAACACTTACAACAAGCTCGGACAAAATATAATCAAACACAAAATTTCTTTTGCTCCCTTTTGGTTCGACTTCAGCGTAACCCAAAACCTCAAAACCAAAAACTTTTTCAATCAAAACCCAACTTTCAAACAACACTTTCAAATAACTATTAAACTTCCTTTAGATCAAATCCATCATGAACGCAACCTCTATTTCTAACTTTCAAAATACCTATTGCATGTATAAATTTCTTAGTGGGATGTGTAGGTCTTGATACAAAGATTGAAAAAATATAATCGGATTGTATTGCATGTCGGAAAATCAAAGATGTGTGGTGTGAAGGTGTGGCCGGTCGTGGTGTTCAAAGGGAGGACAAGGAGAATTTTTTTTGTAAAATGTAAAAGTTTGTGTGTCCTTATATAGAAATTAAGTTTGAAATTTTAACACAAATGGTCTCTCCTTCCTTATTATTCTTTCAAAATAAGTACCAAGGTTATTTTCTTATGTTTTATAGTCGGCCAAAGACTCGGGTCACACCACATTCGTAAATATTTTTATTTCGTCCCACTAAATTTACTTTTAAAACATTTAATAAAACATTAAATCACGTAAACCTCGATTCTTGACACGCTTTTTACAAAAACACGGGGAAAATCCATAAAATACAAAAATAAATTAATCACGCTCTCGGAGCGACAATATAAACTTTTCTAACTTTCTCAGACGCTAAAAACGAATAAAATCCCAATAATGGCTTGTAAATTCCCAATAAATGGAAATTTTTACCAAACCTTATATAGCATAAACGACTAAAATTAATTACGTAATAAAATAATTATCATAGCTTGGGATAAACGTTGACCAAACTCGGGTAGTTACATTCTCCCCTCCGTTAGGGAGCGTCATCTCGGTGCTTAGCTTGACTTATCCGCTCTTCCTCACTTCATCACTACTCGTAAAGAGATGAGGGTACTTATTCTTAATCTAAACCTCACGTTCCCAAGTAAATTCTGGACCTCTTTGCGAATTCCAATGAACTTTAATGATAGGTATCTGACTGTTAGGAATTAAGGGCTTCTATAAGTTTCTACTGCTGGTTCAACTTAGTACTGCTAAGAGAAGACTTAGTACTGCCAAGCTAAGTTAGTACTGCTAGTGTTATAGTTAGTACTGCCAGTACAAAATATAAGTACTGTCAGTTTATTAGTACTGTTAGTTATAATAGTTAGTACTGCTTATGTGATATGTATGAGATATATTAGGAATAGATATGCATGATCATGTAACGCGTTTTGTAAGCCCATTAGGGTTTCCTTGGTGTATAAAAGGAACCCTACGGCATTGATCTAGATATCAAGTTTTATATAGTTTTCATAGCAAATATAGTTAGTTTCAAGGTTATTCTGTAACTTTGATTGTGTTTAATATATTGAAAGTTTAGCAAGATCTTGTTTTACTGTTTCATTGTTCTTCTTAGTATTACAATTTTGTTAGATTTATTATTCGCAGTAACAGGCTGATAGTTCATTGAATCAGTTAAATAATCAAGATCAAACAGCCAATTAGGTCCTTTGCGGCAACGTTAGGTTTCTTTTTCTAAATAGGTTTATATGTTGGTTTTAACCTTAAACTCTCTTGGTTTCTAAATTGTATACCCTAAAGCCTTGCTATTTAGAGAATCCAACTTAAATACCTTCATACAGACTTTCTTTGTAAATTGCCACAGTTGGGTCAATGTATTCAAGATAGTCACATGGCACCAAAAGGTCTTTTATAGCTTATGTTGATTTTAACCAGTTAAATTGTTCATAAGGTAGTATTGTTTTGAGGCTGTCTGAACACCTTATTAAGAAACTAACAAGCAGAGTACTAACTGCTTCAGCCCTAAAAAGTGTTACGGTAAAAATTGAATTCTGCTAGCTTTGTTACTAAACAGCCTCAATTTAGGGTCCTGTTCTTCCTCTCAGCAACTCCATTTTGTTGTGGAGTTCTGGCATTACTGTATTCCCTCTTGATCCCTTTTGACCCACAGAATTCAATAATGTCCCTGTTCTTGAATTATGTACCATTATCACATCTAATAGTTTTAACCTTTTGATTTAATTGGTTCTCAATTTGTCTTATAAAGTCCTTAAGGATTCCACTAGTTTCATCCTTAGTTCTTAAAAAGAACACCCAACTAAACCCAGCCTAAAAGGCATCTGTGATACAGGCAATAAGTCTTATGGTTTATGCTCCTTACAGATGTGGGTCCAAATAAGTCCATATGTAAAAGCTGTAAGGGCTGACTAATAGAGCTCACTAATTTGGCCTTACAGGAGTCCTTGTGTTACTTTCCTTTCTGACAAGCAACACAGGTGTAGTCATTTTGAAAAATCTTGGAAGGTAAAACTCGTACAGTGTTTCCCTTAACAAGTTTGTTTAGGTTTTTTAAGTTAACATGACCCAACCTCTTATGCCATTTATTAGATTCATCAACTGTGGCTTTTGCAATTAAACAAGCTAAACCTCCTGTAGGAACAATGTTCTCTAAGTTGAAACTATACATATTGTTTTGTCTTGGGATTCTAAGTAATACTGATTTTCATCAGGCAACTTAAAGTCAGGAGACAACACAAGACATTCAGTGTCTGTGAAGAGAACCTTGTTCTTCTTGTCACACATCTGTGACACAGAAAAAAGATTGAAATCCTGTAGTTCTTTCACAAAGTACACATCATCAATATCTAACTTTCCAGTTCTTATTTTTCCTTTTCCTGTTATTTTACCTTTACTACCCCCATTATACAAAGAGCTGACCCTTTAAATTTTTGATAGTCAACAAGGTAGCTTTGTATCCAGTCAGTGGGCTTGGAACATCCATATTCAACAATGCTTTTCCTTTAAGTTGTTATTGGATCATCCTAACATGAAAGAAGCGAAAGTGTTTCTCTTGGGACCCAAGACCATCTTTGACTGGGGTTCTGCTTAGTGGATCTTCAAAATTAACACATTTTCTAGAGTTTGATCCACCATTGTATTTGGAGAATTTATTCCAATAATGCCTTTTGGATCTCCAATTACAACCTGCTGAGGTCTTAACAGCAGTTTCTCTTATGCCCCCAACAGCACTAACTGCTTTGTCCCCAGCAGTATTAACTTTTTGATTTAAAAAGTCAGTTTTTGGTGCTGTTGTTCTATTAAATGGCCTTCTGATAGGTGAATGAGACTTATAAAAGTTATTTCTTGGTCTAATATCATTCATAATGGGTTTAGCAGTATTAACTTTCCTAGCGGTACTAGTTGCTGCTGCTTGAGTAGAAAGATTTTGTCTAGCAGCATTAACTGGAAATCTGCCAGTTTTAGTTAGTACTGCTTTTGGAACAAACTTGTTTTGGTGATTCAATCTTTGCACATTATTCCATACTGGTCTATTCTCCCCTTGACCAGTACCATTACTCTTCTTTTTGTTTAATTCAACCTGTTTAGCCATTCTTTTCTCATGGAAAACACAATCTCTAATAAGATGGCCAAAACTGCCACATACAAAACATGCCTTTCTAGTAAACCCATATCCCAACCCCAACTTTTCGGACATTAAACCATTCCAGTCTCTCTTGTCACCTTTAGGACTCTGATTACATGTGTTTTGTTCTTTAACAATTTCCCTATGAGTTTTTACATGCTTAACAGTATTAACAAAAGCAAAACTAGGTGTTTCCTGTTCTTTTGAAGATTTAATCACATATTCATCATCATTGTCTGACTCATACTCCTCAATGATAAGAGAATCAGACCAAACTTTAGGTTGACTAACAACTTTGGGTTCAATTACAATTGGTTCATGCATAGATTCAAGTGTTTCTACACTGGAATTTGATTCACAAGAGTCAGAATCACTGGTCTTAGCATCAGATTCACTAGTTTTAGACTGTTTTGGACCATATATAAACTGTGACTCATCTATTTCAAAATCAGATTTAGGAGGCATGTAATTTCCTGTCATTGGAGGAGGAACTGCATGCATTCCTTCAACTTTTGCAAATCTATCATACACAGGAGCATCTTCAATATCACTAGAGTGACTATCAAAGACACTCATTAAAGCTTCATCATACAATTCATTCTCTTTTACTTGTTCACTAAAACCTAGACCAATTTTTTCTTTAACACTCATCTGACTATCAAGCAGTTTATTAAGACTTTTAGAAGAATTTTGCCATTTTTCTAGTTTAGTTTTCAATTCTTCTTTTTCTTTTACAGCTTCTGCTAATAGTTTCTTATGATATGTGAGCACATCAGTTTTATCATCTAAATCAATTTTCATAAACCTAATTTTTTCTTCATAAGCTAATTGATTTTTTTGATGACAAACTAATTGAGCTTCTACCTTTGCTAAAGCTAGTGTATAGGCTTTTATTTCTATACTAGCATCACCAAGTTGTTCTCTCTGTTCATCATATAATTTTTTAAGTTTAGCATATGATTCCTCACATTCTTTTGAACAAGATGTTACCTTAGTGTCTGAGCCTGAATGGCTGTAAGCCATCAAAGCAAAGTTCTCTTGCTCATCTTCTGCATGACCAGTCCAATCAACACCATCTCCATCAAGAGTTACCAAAGCTTTAGGTTCCTCCTGTTTTCCAGGTCTCCTCCCATTGTCTTTTGCTTTATATCCAGTGTTCCCTGCATCTCTCCTTCTGATATCTTGATTCCTTTTTTATCTGCACTCTCTAGCAAAGTGCCATGTCTTGTGACAATTAAAGCACTCGACTTTGGTCTTATTAAATCCAACTGGTTCCTTGGCTTCAAACTATAGCTTTCTCCCTGTCTTCTTGTAAAACTTCTTCAATCTCATAAAAATCATGGCCACCTTCCATTTCAAATCCATTTCTTCTAAATCAAACTCATCAATCTGTTCTAGATCCCCATGATCTAATTATGGACCACTGGATTGATTAGCAAAGAAGGAGTGCATGAGTTCATCAGTGTATGATGAAGAGTTTTCCCTTTGTGAGTTATATCCAGAAGAAGTAGTAGCACCATAAGCAATACTAACATCATTCTGTTGCTTGTAGTGCTCAGAAGAAACAAAAGTGACATTCTGTGCACTAGAAGATGATCCGGTAGAGCCTTTAACCTCAGTCTCAAAAACTCTAAGATTGTTGTAGAGATCATCAAAACTAAGACTGTCCACTCCTGGCTTGGTCCTCATGATCAAGGATACTTAGGACCAGGAAGAAGGTAAAGACCTAAGGAACTTCTGATTGGCATCTTTAGTGGAGACACATGCACCATGAATCTCAAGTTGACTCACAAGACTCTAAAACCTGTTATAACCTCTGTGCAGTCCTTCTGAGTTGGATACAGAAAAACCTTCAAATTGTTGCTTTAAAATGTATTTCTGTATTTTCTTTGATTCATCATTGCCACTGAATCTGGATTTGATAGCATCCCACATCTCTTTAGCTTCAGTCATCTTGTGAAATTTTGCTAAATGGTCTTCTGGTATAGCCATAAGCAAGGTGGTCCTTGCTTTTCTTTCTCGCTCTCTAGCTAAAATCTCTTTAGCAGTTTTAGGAGGCAAAACCTTTATTTGTCCATTTGTATCTGTAAAATGATCACAGGACATAGGGATATAACCTAGTATTTTTGCTTAATACTTAAAGCCTACTGATTTTGCCCAGATCCTATGTTTTATCACGGATCAGATTTTGAATCTATAATTATGAACTAGTTTAAGTGGTATTGGGTTTGCTAGGGTTTTCGGGTTAGGGTTTTGGTTTAGGACGAGTGTGGAATGGTGTTTGGAGGAAAAAATATATTTAAATGTTGTGCTTAGAAGCCTTGCAGAATTTGGAGGGAAAGGAACTCATTTGAATACCATGCTTAATCGGCTTATACTTTAAGCTTTAAGGTGTTGTACCATGATTTAGGAGGGAAAACATATTTGAATTTATGCTTAGGAATACTTGTACATATGCATCATAAGCTTGTATATTCGTTTTGTATGTATACATTACATGTAGTTAGGGTTTTGGTATAAACGTTAACGGATAAAGTTCATTTAGTAATAATGTTATGAAAATTACGTTAAATAGATAACGTACATGATATAGAGGATATTCGAATATTGACTTAACATATTAAGGAGTTTACTTGATATAAACGTAGATAGAATTGGCATAGGTAGTTGCGTGAGCTCGTTTACTTTAGAAATATAAACTATGTTACAGAATGGAATAACGCAAAAAAAATTCTATGAAAAAGTAGTATTTAATATAATATAAGTGGAAATTAAAGTGATGAAAATTGTGGGTTGTTATAATTTTGTAACTCAAAATAGTATTCAATATATTAAAGTTTAGTAAAGATCTTGTTTTTACTGTTTTATTGTTCTTCTTAGTATTACAAACTAGATTCCGCATAGTTTGGGATATTCTTAATCTTAGTTTCTACTATAGTTGTCTTGGATCTATCTAATATAACTAAGCTTTAACAAGCTAAGTAAGATCTGTCAAGAAGGGATCAACAAGTGGTATCAGAGCTTGTTGAGAAACTCTGAATAAGAAGAACATTATATCTACATAAGATCTCATAATCAAGAAAAGATGGAATCACAATCAGAAACTACCCAAATAGTGTCTGCACTAAAACTTTCAGTACTCAACACTGGAGACTATGATCTATGGAGCATAAGAATGGAGCAATATCTTACTCACACTAATTATGCTCTTTGGGAGGTTATTGTGAATAGTGATGCACCTGTTATTGCATCAGCTAGTGCTGGTATTGAAGGTCCCATTCCTCCTAAAACTAATGAACAAAAGCTAGCAAGAAAGAATGAATTGAAAGCAAAAAGCTCTCTGTTGTTGGCCATTCTTGATGAGCACCTATTAAAGTTTCTTGGAATCAAGGATGCAAAGACCTTATGGGAAGCAATCAAGGCCAGGTTTGGAGGAAACAAAGAAACAAAGAAAATGCAAAAGACCATTCTGAAGCAGCAATATGAGAATTTTACTGCATCAAGATCTGAAGGACTGGATAAAACCTATGATAGGTTTCAGAAACTCATCAGCTAATTGGAAATTCATGGTGAAGTTATCTCTCAAGAAGATGCAAATCTGAATTTGCTGAGAAGTCTACCATCAGCTTGGAACAATATTACTTTAATCATGAGAAACAAATATGATCTAGACACTTTGAGCATGGATGATTTATACAACAATTTGAAGGTATATGAAGTTAAGATTAAAGGCCAATCAAGCTCAAGCTCAAACTCTCAGAATGTAGCTTTTGTATCTTCAGAAAACACTAGCAGTACTAATGAAGCAGTTAATACTTCTCATGAAGTTTCTACTGCTAGTTCACAAGGACAAACTTCTTCCTCAACTTATTCTGATGATGTCATGTTTTACTTCTTTGCTAATCAATCTAATAGTCCATAATTAGACAATGAAGATCTAGAGCAGATTGATACTGATGATCTTGAAGAGATGGATCTCAAATAGCAGGTGGTCATGCTTACCATGAGGGTGAAGAGATTCTTAAAGAAGACAGGAAGGAATCTGAATTTCAATGGCAAATACACTGTTGGCTTTGATAGGACAAATGTTAAATGTTACAACTGCCATAGGAGAGGTCACTTTGCTAGAGAATACAGGGCACCAAGGAATCAGGTGAATAGAAATAGAGATGCTCCAAGAAGGATTATACCAGTGGAGACTCCTGCAAATTCCTTATTGGTTCAAGATGGGATAGGTGGTTATGATTGGAGCTCTCAGGCTGAAGAAGGCATCACAAACCTTGCTCTAATGGCTTTGAGGTACATACTTGCTCTAAAGATCGCTTAAAATCATATGAAACTCTTCAAAAACAGTATGATCAACAACGTGATGCTCTTAAAAATCTAATCTAGAAATTATAGGTTATCAAATGGGATTAGAATCATTAGAAGCTAGGATAGTTGTTCAAGAAAAGAATGAAGCTGTTTATGAAGAAGACATTGCATTTTTAAAGTATGATGTCCAACTGAAATACATCTCTATCAAAGACCTTAAAAATCAGTTAGAAGAAGCTTTAAAAGAGAAAGATGACTTGAAACTTAAACTAGAAAATTTTGAAGAATCATCAAATAATCTAACTAAACTGATAAATAGTCAAATAAGTGCTAAAGACAAAGCTAGTCTTGGTTATGATAGTCAAATGAATGAGAGTGAAGTGGTTCATTGTGTGTTTAATAGTAGAGAAAGTGATGTGGATGATAGTACAATAAATGATAGATTCAAAATAGGTGAAGGGTTTCATACAGTTCCCCCTCCTTACACTGGGAACTACATGCCCTCAAGACCTGACTTATCCTTTGCTGGGTTAGATGATTCTGTCTATAAGACTAAAGTGAGTAAAAATGAAACTAGTATATCTAAGACTAGTAAGGATATTGTAGAAAAGCCTAAAACTATTAGGCCTAGTGCTCCTATCATTGAAGATTGGGACACTAATAGTGATAATGATAGTGTGTTTAGACCTAAATCTGATCAGACAAAACCAAAGTTTACTAAAAGAATGTGAAATTTGTTAATAAGGAAAACACACATAGGCAAGAAGAGTATCCTAGGAAAAGTTAAAATCCTAGGGATAATAGAAGAAACTGGAATAGAATGATGACTCAGAAACTAGGAAATGGTTTTGAGTTTATAAAGAAAGCTTGTTTTGTTTGTAGGAGTTTTTAATCATTTAATCAAAGACTGTGATTTTCAAGATAAAAAAATGGTAGAACCACCAAAATAAATTTACTCAGCCACATCCTAAAAGAAATTTTGTTTCAACACCAAAATAAATTTACTCAGCCACATCCTAAAAGAAATTTTGTTTCAACATCAGTTGTAACAAAGTCAGGACAAGTACCCTTTAATAACTGCTAAGGGCAAGTCCCTCCAATACAGCAGGCATCAGATTAGTACACCCCACCCCTACCCCCCCCCCCAGGCCTGTTACTAAGCTGCCCCTAAATCAAAAGTGAATGATGCATTACCTAAAACATATTCTTATTTTAAAGCACATTCACTAGTAAGAAGGGCTTTTAACCAAAAATCAATAGCTAAAACCAATAATCTTAATGAAAAAGTTAAAACTGTTAGAGTTAACAATGTAACTACTGCTGGGTCAAAAGCAGTAGTTAATGCTGCTGTGGGAAATGGGGAAAATGCTGTTAAGTCCTTAGCATGCTGGATTTGGAGACCAACAAGAAATGTTATTGACCATACCTCCAAAGACAGTAGATCATACATGCTTAAAAGATTTGACTATGTTGATCTACAAGGCAGACTCAAGTCAGTAATGGCTTGGGTCCCCAAGAGAAACTAATTCTCTTATTTTGAGTGCAGGGTAATCCACAATATACTTTACAGGATCAAGGGATTTTTGACAGTGGATGCTCCAGGCATATGACAGAAAACAAGTCTTTCCTTACAGATTATCAAGAGGTTAATGGTGGATTTGTTGCATTTGTAGGAAGTCCTAAAGGAGGTAAAATTACTAGAAAAGGTAAAATTAGGACTGGGAAATAGACTTTGAAGATGTATACTTTGTAAAGGAACTTAAGTTTAATCTTCTCTCTGTCTTACAAATGTCTGACAAGAAAAACAGTGTTATTTTCACTGAGACTGAATGTCTTGTTCTATCTCCTGACTTTAAGCTACTTGATGAAAGTCAAGTCTTGCTTAAAGTTCTCAGACAGAACAACATGTAGAGTTTTGATCTAAAGAATGTTGTTCCTTCAGGAGGTTTGACTTGTTTATTTGCAAAGGCTATAATATATGAGTCTAATTTATGGCATAGGAGGATTGGTCATATAAACTTTAAAACTATGAACAAACTTGTGAGGGGAAACCTTGTTAGAGGTTTGCCTTCAAAGCTCTTTGAAAATAACCATACTTGTGTTGCTTGTCACAAGGGAAAGCAATACAAAGCTTCTTGTAAGACCAAGCTTGTGAGCTCTATCAGCCAACCCTTACAAATATTGCATATGGACTTATTTGGGCCAACATCTGTAAGGAGTATCAATCACAAGACATATTGCCTTGTTGTCACTGATGACTATAGTAGGTTTAGTTGGGTTTTTTTGCCACTAAGGATGAGACTAGTGGGATCCTTAAAACTTTTATAACTGGCATAGAAAACCAAATAAATCATAAGGTTAAAATCATCAGATGTGACAATGGAACTGAGTTTAAAAATAATGACATGAATCAGTTCTGTGGGATGAAAGGGATTAAGAGGGAGTTTAGTGTTGCCAGAACTCCACAACAAAATAGAGTTGCTGAAAGAAAGAATAGGACACTAATAGAGGCAGCTAGGACTATGCTAGCAGATTCATTATTACCTACTACATTTTGGGCTGAAGCAGTTAGTACTGCTTGTTATGTTCAGAATAGGGTTTTAGTGACCAAGCCTCACAACAAGACACCTTATGAACTATTACATGGTAGACCACCTAGTATAAGTTTTATGAGACCTTTTGGGTGTCCTGTGACTATTCTTAATACCTTAGATCCCCTAGGCAAATTTGATGAGAAGGCTGATGAGGGGTTCTTTGTTGGATACTCTATAAATAGCAAGGCTTTTAGGGTATTTAACACTAGAACTAGGAAAGTAGAGGAGAACCTGTACATAAACTTTCTTGAAAACAAACCCAATGTTGCAGGGAGTGGACCAGATTGGCTCTTTGATATTGATTTACTAACAAACTCTATGAATTATGAGCTAATTACTATAGGGAATCAAACTAATAAGAATGCATGTATCAAAGATAATATTGATGCAGTACTTACTCAACAATATATTCTGCTACAATGACTTTATCTTAGTCTACAGAGCTCAGAGGATGCAGTTGCTGATGATGCTGGTAAAAAGACTAATGAAGAACCAGCAAATGAGGGTGAAAGAAATGGTCAAGAAAAAGAAGGAGGAGCTTCAAATAAAGAAGATGACCAGAATGTGCAAGATTTTAGAGCTGAATTGGATAATTTGCTTGTTCAACAGAAGGAAGGTTATGCTAACAACACTAACAGAGATAGTACTGTTAGTCCATCTGTTAGTACTGTTGGGCAAATTTTTACTAATGCTGATGATCTTCCAATTGATCCTCTTATACCTGATTTGGAGGATACTGCTGATCTTCTAAATACCGTATTTTTTTTCATTTTAGTGGTGCATATGATTGATGAGATGTGGGTGCAGATCTGACCTTTAAAACTTGAAAACCACCTGAATGTCTGTCCTATTCTACAAACCAGAATTCACAAGGTATTCACCTAAAGACCAGATCATTTGAGACATAAATTCAGCTACTCAAACAAGAAGGATGACTAAGATTTCTGAAAAACATGCTATGGTCAGTTACATCAAAATCAGAAAGATTATCAAAACTGCTTAGTTGCCTGTTTTCTCTTACAAATAAAACCCAAGAAGGTAACACAAGCTTTGACAGATCTAAGTTGGATAGTGGCAATGCAAGATGAATTGCTACAGTTTAGATTGCAGAAGGTTTGGAGATTGGTTGATTTACCCAAATGCAAGCATGCCATTGGAACAAAATAGGTCTATAGAAACAAGAAAGATAAGAGAGGGATAGTAGTTAGAAACAAGGCAAGACTGGTTACACAAGGTTACACCCAAGAAGAAGGCATTGATTATGATGAGGTTTTTGCTCCTATTGCTAGGATAGAAGCAATCAGGTTATTTATGGCCTATGCATCATTTATGGGGTTTATTGTGTACCAGATAGATGTAAAGAGTGCCTTTTTATATGGTACTATTGAAGAGGAGGTGTATGTGTGCCAACCTCCTGGTTTTGAAGATCCAGAGTTTCCTAACAAAGTTTACAAGGTAGAAAAGACTTTATATGGTTTACATCAAGCTCCTAGAGCCTGGTATGAGACCTTATCTACCTATGTATTGGAAAATGGATTTAGAAGAGGGACTATAGACAAGACTTTGTTTATCAAGAAGGACAAATATGATATCATGTTAGTGCAGGTATTTGTAAATGACATCATCTTTGGGTCTACTAAAAAGTCTTTATGTACTGAGTTTGAACAGAAGATGCACAAGAGATTCCAGATGAGTTCTATAGGGGAGCTTATTTTCTTCTTAGGGTTGCAGGTAAACCAAAAAGATGATGGAATCTTCATTAGCCAAGACAAATATGTGGCTTTTGCCACTGTGAAGACAACCATCACTCCCATGGAGACTAACAAAGCATTACTCAAGGATGAAGAAGATGCAGATGTGGATGTTCATTTATATAGATCAATGATTGGATCATTGATGTACCTAACAACTTCTAGACCTGACATAATGTTTGTTGTTTGTGCTTGTGCAAGGTTCCAAGTTACACCAATGACTTCACATCTTCATGCTGTGAAGAGAATCTTTAGATACTTAAAAGGTCATCCTAAATTGGGACTTTAGTATCCTAGAGATTCACCATTTGACTTGGAGGCTTTTTCTGATAGTGATTATGCTGGTGCTAGCTTAGACAGGAAATCCACAACAGGAGGTTGTCAATTTCTTTGAAGAAGGTTGATTTCATGGCAATGTAAAAAGCAGACTATAGTTGCCAACTCCACTACTGAAGCAGAGTATGTTGCTGCTGCTAATTGTTGTGGACAGGTGTTATGGATTTAAAATCAGTTGCCTGATTATGGATACAACTTTATGAACACCAAGATTTTCATTAACAATGAAAGCACAATCTGCATTGTTAAGAATCTAGTGTTTCACTCAAAGACTAAGCACACTGAGATTAGACATCACTTCTTCAAGGATTCATATAATAAGAGATTAATTCAAGTGATCAAGATTCACACTGATCACAATGTTGTTGACTTACTTACAAAGGCATTTGATGTTAGCAGATTTCAATATCTGATTGCAAGTATTGGAATGCTTAACCTCTAAAGTATTGATTGAGGGGAGGTTAATTGTGTTCCTATGAAGCTGATTATACAAAAAGGATGCTTGTAATAACATGGAAATGCTGCATAACAACAAACAGATGTGGGTGAAGGGTCAGGAAATCCCACTGAACCCTAACACACATAGCTGCCGTGAAAAAACATTGATGATGGAAGTGCTTTTGGAAAGAATTGAAGTTTGAAGATTGGTTACTTCAAATGTTAAGACTGTTGGCTAAACATTATTACTGTGGGAATTATTTAGTATTGTTAATCTAACTTAGTATTGTTTTGCGGGCACTTACTTAGTATGTTAGGCTAACTGGTATGCCAGGCTACCGTTAGTACTGTTTGGGGGCATAATGATTTTTGCAATTAAATATAGCCGTTTGAGATATTTCTGCCATTATTTCGCTATATAGAGTCTATAATTTGGATAATTCTTGATCTTTTCTTTAACTTATAGCTTTCTTCAAGATAAAGAATCAGTTTTATTTAGTCGGTCCAATCAAAAACACATTAAGCACATGTCTATTTAAAATCGTCAATTAACTTTGCCAACTCTCTATACTCTCATTATACGAACATTCACCCAGGATCCCTTGATCACTAACTCAATCATTAATGGCGATTTGTAATTCTGCGACAAACAACATGGTTGATTATCTAAGAACAACTGGGAGTGAAAGATTGTAAGAGATAGTTAGATTTTCTCATTGGTAGTAATATTAGGTATGCTCTTACTATGGTATTCCGATATTCCTATGTTTCTCTTTCTCGAAAAATTTTGGATGAATGCTACTGTCGAATTAGTTGATAATGGAGACACAAGAACTAACCTGCCACAGTTGACTGGAAAAGAACTCACTATTACTAAAGCATCTGTTAGAAGACATCTCAATTTGCAGTGTAGATGGTATTAGTGTTTTTGCCATCAATAGAAATTTTGATCAGCTCTCACTGACTGGGTGCATATGTTTTAACTGATGATAAACTAACTTTTCAAAAAGGCAAATTTTCCCCTCAGTGGAGATTTTTGATCCATACCATCCTACACTGTCTTAGCCCTAAGAAAACTTCTTGGGAACAATTTAGTAGCAATATAGCAACTGCTATTATTTGCTTGGCCACAAACAGAACTTTTAACTTATAAAAAATTGGATTTTTGATGGTATGTGAAAAATTAGATAGTAAATATTATAAAAGTTTTTTAATGTATCCAAGATTTATTCAAATATTTTTGGACAAGAACAAAAGATTCTTTAATCCCCACAACAAAAAATATATTGCTCCTAATTTAACTCCAAAACTTTTTTTCAATATGAAAAGAGGTTTTTCTGGGGATCACACACCTTTGGTTTCCAAGTTATGCTGAAAATTCAAGCAAAAGAGTATGGTGAAGGTTCAGGACATCCCTTCTGACCTAACCAACACCTTATACTGCTCAAACCTACTATAGAGATCAATCCTAATGTTGTATCATCATCAACAAAATACTCAAACACCTAAGGCAAAGCCTTAAACCAGGTCACTATAAATTCTCAGATTAGTGGCCTATTCCCAATGTACCAGATGAGGTGTCTATAAGGTTAAGAGATTTTAGGGTGAAGTGGGCTTACCCTACTGCTGGCTAGCTAGATGATGGCAGGCTCAGTGGTAACATTAATAGACCCAATCCATGGCAAATACCTAACGTGTTCTTCCTTAGGGAATTGGTGCAGGTGGTAGTCCTATGTGCCAAGAAGCCATGGGGGGTTCCATTGCTCAGATTATGGTCTAAGAGGGTACCTACACTGCCTCATGATTCACCTCTCCTAATAGTTAACACACTTGGAAGTGATGAGGGCAGTATGACACTACAAGAATTAACGGTTTTATGTACAACATTGTCTAAGAAAGTGGAAAGCTTGGAGGCAGATTTGAAGCAAACTAAGCAAGTATATGGTGCTGCTTATACCAAGCTTATCATGAAGGTGAAAAAGTTAGAGAAGACTGTTAAGACAAGCCATTCTAGAAGGAGAGCCAAAATTGTTGTTTCAGATAATGAAGAGGCTTCAGAGGATTCTTCCAAACAGGGGAGGATGAGAGAAAAAATTGATCAAGATGTAGGAGTTAATTTGGTTACTCATACACAGGGAGAAGATAAACATGACGATCAGTTAGGAGTTCTTAGTGTAACTAAAGTTCTAGCAGATGCAGCTAAAACAAATGTTCTTACTTATACTAGAAGAAGAAGGGTAGTTAGTAATGGTAGTGGTGGAATTAGTACTGCTAGTAGGTTGTTTAGTACTGCTGAAGAATCAGTTAGTACTATTGGTGCATCATGCAGATAGTACTACTTGGTATGTTTAGGAGGTTAACATCAATATTCCTTCACAGTTTGTAGTCAAAGATAAGGTAAAGGTAAAAATGGGTAGGGAAATTCTGAGGTATCGAACAGACTAAGAGAACTAATTTATTAGCAAGAACAAGAGAGGCCTTGGGTCATTATTAGCAGCTAGTGAGACTGCTAAGAGGACTGGATGAAGAGAAAGTATATGGATGGCTAGAGTTCATGAAGTAGCTCAATTCTTTTACTGAGGGAAGAATGGGGAAAAACATTAGATCAAGAGTTGAATCATGATGAAGAGCTATTAGGAGATACAAGCAGGGAAAGAAACAAGTACAGTAAAGCTGATCAAGCAAAGATGTTGTAGTTCTTTATTAATCAAGAAAGAAATATTTTGTCTGCACAGAAAGCTGAAGTAATAGAAGAGAACAAGCCATGACATAGCCTCAACGAGGAATTATATAATTAATTACATCAAGCACATGGGAAGTCATACACTGTAGCAATTGAAAAGATATTCTTTTGATGAGCTCAAGGATTATTTTAGGAAACTATTAATAAAGAGTGTCATACTTTTGTACCTAATGGAAGACTGTATATAGGGAAGAGCATCAAGTTAGCAGTTGAAGTTCACAAGCAACCAAATTATGATTCTGCAGAAGACACGAAGAAGTTGGAAGTTCTAAAAGGGCTGCAGAAGCAGAACTTGATCATGAAGGTTCTAAGAGGCAAAAGACTAATGAAGCTTCAGGATCAGTTCAAGAACAACCAAAAGAAGAGGAAAAAGAATTGTCACAAGAGGATTTACAACAGATGATGATGGTTGGTTCCGGTTAAGAAGTTATGTTGAACCTATAGGTTATATATCCTATCATTGACTAGGAGGTTTACACTGAAAGAATCTAGGAAATATTAAAGATCATCAGGTTGGTAATCATTACAGAAGCATATAGAAGATATTAAATTCTCTTGAGGATATGGTTAAAGTTTTTGACATGGATGACTTGGTTGTTTGCATATGGAATTTGGTTAAAGAAAGATTCAGTTAAATAAAACCTACTGATGACAAAGAAAGAATATTATGGGTTGAATTGAAGAGGTTGTTTGAACCTAATACTGATGATACACTATGGAAACTTCACGATGTTAATATGCGATGAGCCATTAAAATGGAGAGGATTATATAAATATCATGTGGGGTTCATCACTGTGTCTAAAGAGAAGAGGAACAATATTTTCATGCTGGTAGAGAATGAATATCCATTGTCAATAGGAGTTTGACTTTGATGTTGGTTTAACAGGCTGGTTAGTAGAACAACATTCAAGATGCAAATGGCTTCTATGGAAAATCTTCTTACAAGCAACAGACCAAGACAATAAATGTGTTTGGAAGAAAATCCTCTCAGACTTTAGATGGTTTTAATTCATTGAAACATGTGATTGAAGTAAATCAACAAGTTTATGGGAGGATTGTTGGGGAATTAAAACTCATAAACTTAAGTACTGCCATGCCTAGACTTAGTACTGCTTTAGATTACTACTGCCAAGTACTAACTAGTCTGTTACCGCTTCGAAGAAAGTTAGTTCTGCCAGTACAGTTAACTAACTTAACACTACTGATGGGTTAATACTGTCTTGCATGAAGATCTTAAGATGCTAAAGGGATGAAGACGTATGAAGTGATAAGTATTGACTTATTCAGTGTATATTCTATTTAGTTAGAAAGATATGCATATAAGATTAGAATTATAGAAGATCTGTATTTATCTTGTAAAGGACTCCTTGGTGTATAAAAGAGATCCCTAGGTTATAGAGTTTATATTCACAATAGTAATAGCTTCAAGGTTTAAACCACTTAATATTAGACAGAGTACTCGTATTATTGATAATAATAATATTGAAGCTTTTTGTTACATCTTTGTTCAATCATATTTACTATTACATTCATAGTTCTTCTAAGTATTAAAGAGTAGATTTCGCATACTCTTTAATATACAAACAAACTTTCTACCATTGTTATTTTCGATTTATCCAAGGTAACATACTCTTTACAAGCTAAAGAATAAATCATAGTTTGGGATCAACACATATACTCATTACTATTACGTATATACAATCATATACTATAATCTCCAAGAGCGACGCAAAACATTTCACTTTGATGCATTAACAATATCACATCGTTTTCCAAAAAGTTTCTATTTTTAGTAAGTTACCAAAAGTAAGGAAAATATAATCCGAACTTCGTATATCGTCATCAATTAACTAACATTACGAACCCATTGCTCATTACAAACCATATTCAAAAGTTTACGCAAGTTTGACTTTCAAAAGTCAAACTTCGTAGTTGACTTTTTACCTTAAAATTACCCAAACTTGACTTCGGCCCGTAAAAACGTTCGTTTTTAGGAGTTACAAGGCCTACCTTATATCAAAACGGACCTTAGAACATCCTTTATCATTATCAAAAGCCTAATAATTTCAAAAATTTCTTAATGCTGATGGACAATGTCAACTTTTTGGTCAAATAAAGTCAACCCAAAATCATACCAAATCACATTTTTATCAAAATCTAACTATCCCAACATGTTTAACTAGCCTAAAAACATGTACCAAAACTATCAAACACATGTTCATACTTGAAATACTTTCAAATTAATTTTGCACTTGAATCATCTAGTAACAATCATATACATGTAATAACATCTAATTAAATCAATACATAAACATAAATAAGTGCTCACAAAGCTATAAGAAAATTTGACTTCACTTCCCCCTTGGTTGGACCGTACGGACGCAAACACAAAGACCAAAACCAAAGCTTTTTCAATCAAACCAACTTACAGTAACACTAATTTATCAACACTTAACACCCTCTTTAGCTTAAATCTTCAAGTAATCAACCTAATTTCTATTTCTCAAAATATTTGTTGCATGTAAGGTTTTCTTAGTCAAAAATGTAGAGGATTAAACAAGGATCGTTAATCTATTAATAGATTGTATTGCATGTAAGTAAACAATTTTTGGTGATGATTTGTGTGTGTATGTTGGTGTTCGACAACAAGAGCAAGAGAGAAAGGGAGAGGATGAATTTTTTTGTAAAGAAGGTTATATATGTATGTGTGTGTGTGTTGTATATATAGAAAGAAAGTTTGACAATTTAACACATTAGCCCCTCCTTCCTTTTAGTCATTGCAAAGTTAATACAAAGTGGTTATATTTTTGTTACCTAGCCGACTAGAACACGGGTCACTACTTGTTTCGTAAAAATTTTATTCCGTCCCACTAATTTTACTTTGAAACGTTTAATAATAGTTAAAACCCCCCCCCCCAAAAAAAAAAAAAAAAAAAAAAAAAAAAAAAATAACTCGTAAAACATGAACCTTTTAACATCGATTTTTACAAAAAACTCAAGGAATCAAGTTAAATAAATTCATCAATAACAAAATTCTACGATCTGATCAATAATATAAATTTTTCTGACTCTCTTAGACGCTAAAAACAATTAAAAACTCAACCACGGATTGAAATCACCTTATCAAAGGAAATTTCTATCAAACCTCATATAGTATAAACGACTATAACTATTTACGTAACTAAAAATAACTATCTTGGCTAGGGATAGACGTTGACCTGAAACTCGGGTTGTTACATTCTCCCCTCCTTTAGGGAGCGTTGTCATGGTGCTCGCTCGGACTTATCGCTTTCTTCGGATTGTAAAGAGATGAGGGTACTTTTTCCTAATTCTGATCCTCTGTGTTCCTATGTAATTTTGGATCTCCTTTGGTAATTCTAACGAAACTTTAATGATAGAGTATCTACTTTTGCTTAGTCGTTAATTCTCGATCAAATAATTCCACTGGTCTACAATCATATGCAAATATCATCTATAGTTGAATACTTCATACATCAGAACAACAATATCGCCTTCCGCTAACTTTCTTAGATTCGAAACATGAAAAGTACTATGAATCCCCTTCAATTCTTCAGGCAACTCCAACATATAAGCTACAGGACCAACTCTAGCCAGTTTATTGATTAGCACATTGCTAACGTTGGACTTTAACCTTCCGCGCTTCTAAAACGCGTAGCGCCTTCCATGGCGATACCTTAAGTAATACCTATATCCCCAACTTCAATTCCAATGGCTTAAGTTCTGTATCTGCATAACTCTATCTGGCGACTACGAGCAGATAACAAACGGTTCTTAATCTGGAAATCTTCTCAGTCGTGATCACGGATCAATTATGGACTGAGTGAAGTTGGACTATCCCCAACTCACTCTAGCATACAGGTGATCTATTTTCTTTCTTACAAATGCTTCATATAGTCCATCCTTAATACTTGTGTGATAAAAATTGTGTTATATGAGAACGCGACCAATGGCAGATGGCTTGTTCCCAACTACTTCCAAAGTCAATCACACAGGCACGCAACATATCTTCTAATGTTTGTATAGTTCTTTCACTTTGACCATCCATTTGAGGGTGGTAAGCAGTACTCATATCCAAATTCGTCCCCAACGCTTCCTGAAGCGATCTCCAAAAATTAGACGTAAAATGGCTATCTCAATTCGAAATGATCGAAACAGGAACACTATGCCTACACACTATCTCCTTCAAATATAGTCGCATGAGTTTCTCCATACAATCCGTTTTCTTCATTGGTAGGAAATGAGCTGATTTGGTCAGTCGATCGATAATAACCCAAATCGTATCATACCCACTCGGCGTTCTTCGTAATCCACTAACAAAATCCATAGTAATCCTTTCCCACTTCCAAACTGGAATCTCAGGTTGTTGCAGCAATCCAGATGGTTTTTGATGCTCGGCCTTAACCTTCGCACATGTCAAACACTTACTAACATACGTGGCAATATCAGTTTCATGTTCAGCCACCAGTATAACAACTTCAAATCTTGATACATCTTGTCTGATCCCGGATGGATGGAATACTTGGACCTATGCGACTCATGCATAACCAAATCCCTCAATCCACTGTTTCGTGGCAACCAAACACGATTCCTAAAACAACGCATTCCATCAGGGCAAAATTCAAATATCGGCTTAATCAATCTCCCCAAATTTTCCTTTCCTACTAACTTCCTTTTCAATCGACACTTCCTTCTGAGCTCCCGAATCATGCTTAGGTAGAATATTATATAACAGTCATCATCAACTTGAACACGTTATGGCTTAATCCTTTTCCTTTCAGACTTCAAGCCGTAGCCACAACATTAGTTTTCCTGAGATACCGTATCTCACAATATAATTCACTCAATAACTTATTCTCTTCGTTGTCTTAAGTTCAACTCTTACTAATTCAGAATTTATTGTAGGCTTTTTGATCGGTGAAAACCACTCACTTTGTTGCATACAATAATTCTCCACATCTAAGAGCAATACATCGGGCTCAAACTCAAATCATAAGTAGGTTAATCTCCTTCATGGACTTTTAATTATTCTAGAAAAGTCGCTATCACCGTCTCCTTTGCAATTAACACGGCTCCATTAACACTTAAGAGAAGGATGCGTCAAATACACACGAAATCATTCTGTTCTTCGGGCATTTCTTATGATCGGTGCACTACACAACTTCTGCTTCAGCATCTGCAAAGCTTCTTCTTCTTTTCCCCACTTGTACTTCTTATTTTTCTGAGTTAACTTAGTCAGTGGCTTCGAAATCAAAGAAAATCCTTCAATAAACCTCCTATATTACCTCGTTCAATCCAAGAAATTGCCTCACCTCTATTGTGTCGTTGGTGCAACCCAACTCTTAATGGCTTCGATCTTGGCAGGATCAACATGAACACCAGTACGATCAATCACATGACCCAAAAATTGTACCGAATCTAGCCAAAAATCGCACTTTGAAAACTTGGCGTACAATCTCTCTTCCTTGAGCAGCTCCAAAATAATCATTAAATGCTTCTCATGCTCTTCTTAGTCCTTGGAATAAACCAAAATATCATCGATGAACACAATGACGAACTTATCAAGATATGGCTTACATACTCGGTTCATCAAGTCCATAAACACAGCAGGCGCATTAGTCAATCCAAACGACATTACTTGGAACTCAAAGTGGACCCATTTACCGAGTTTCTAAATGCAGTACCTTGGAATGTTCTTCTATTTAATGCACGTAACTGCTGCTATCCTGATCACAGATCGATCTTAGATTACACGCTCAAACCTTGCAGTTGGTCAAATAAATCATCGATTCCCAGGAGAGGATAATGATTCTTAACAGTCAACTTGTTCAACTAGCGATAATCTATACACATTCTAAAATATCCATCTTTCTTCTTCACAAACAACATGGTGCTCCCCATAGGTGATGTAAACTTAGATGAATAATATCCTTTCTACACTCTACTCTTACAACGTATACGACAACCTTCTTATCCTCAGACAGGTGCCAATCCTTATACAATGCACGTGTTAACAGTGCAGCCCCCGGTACTAGATCACAATTTGAACTCTACTTTCCTCGGCGGTGGTACGTCCTTGGCAAACTCCTCAGGAACAACTTTAGGGAAATCACAAATAATAGGCACATTATTCCAATCGTTCTCACCCTTTAACTTCATTTTCCGTAACATGTGCCACAAAAACAAATGACAACTCGCTTGACTTACTTACAGGCCTTGATACAAGATATAACCTTTAATCAAGACACACCTTTGTCACCTTCGACTATCAGTGTCTTATTCCCATACGGTATAATGAACAACCACACTTTTTTTCTTCATAGGACGATTAACGGCATCATGCTGACAATGCCATCCATACCGATTATCGACGTCAAACGTTACCATGCTCAATCGGCTAAGATCGCATTTTCAAAACATGGTTTACTAAACCTCAAAGTGCAACCTTTTCAAACAAGTTCGTACTAATATCCTTCTGTCAAGCTAACTCTACCTTATAACTATCTCTATTTTAAGTCCTGGTTTGAATATCGAGCAATGAAATAAATATAGTATTCACAAACTCCTATCGTGAACCGAATAAAAATAAAATAGAACCATATTGGTTATTTGCAGAAACATTCAGTAACCACATTCAAGACCTTGCGGCTCAGCATCCTTATAGCATAAGCTCGACCTATGGAACTTCCCTAATTCCCTGCTTGTTTTAAACTTCTTAGGACATCGGTTCCTACTATGATCACTTGCTCACCAAAATTCTTAACAAGTCTAAATAGGCTCGAGCGTTAGCACACTGAGTGGGCAACACTCTCTCCTTACCAATTCCTTGCCATTTGCCTAACCGTTTCACTTGTTCGTACTTGATTGTACACTAACCAACATGGCGAGTAAAACATCCTTCACACAAAGGAAGCTTTCCATCAGTAGGAGCAGTAACCATGGCTCGCGCATTTCCTTACTTTTGGCTATTCTGCAAAGTTTGACGAGAGTTATCCCTTTGATTGCCTTTACCACTACTATTTCCTCCTTGAAATCTCTCCCACTTTTGCTTCTTTCCTTTCAAAATTCTTGCATCTCTAGCTTGCGATTTCTGCTTTATCAACTTATGAACCATACGTACAGCTTCGTTCAAATCAGCAGGCTTAGAAGATGTCACTCCACCCTTGATATTATCCGTTAATCCTCGGATATAAGCATCAACCTTTACTCTTTCAGGCTTTACCATTCTTGGACACATCAAAGCCAGTTCATTAAACCTCTGAGTTATTTGCAACAATATCATACTCCTTAAACCTTCGAGTTCCATAATTTTGTGTTCCATTACTTTAAAACTTTATTATATTGGATAAAACTTCTACAGTCATCAGTTTTGCTATCTTAGTCAAGGAATTTGGTCACAGTCTCCTAAGCCCATAGGTTGGCAACCTTTGTTTTTCCACCAAGTCAAAGTTGTCCTTCCTAACCTGTAGCAACGGTCTAAACATCACCTTCTTGCTCCTCTGCACATTCATCTGATCTCGAAAAATACTCTCGTTTTCTCAACATCTTCGCAATTCGACAACTCTCAATACACCACGGAAGACAGCAGGAATTGACATCTTAACCAGCAAAAGTACACTCACTATACAACTAGGAGTCATTGTCTTGACCTTAAACTGGCTAGATTACTAGCATCATTCATGAAATTTACTTGCCTTGCCGTGCTTAGCTAGCAATGCGGCATCACGCTTTCTTTGAACATTCGACGAAATAGAGCCTTGGTCATAGGTGCATGACTTTGGAGGTGATTTTGTCACGTCACACCGAAAGCAATCTAATAAGCATTCTTAAATGATACAATTATACATGATACTAATGACAAATCAAGCATCACAACATTCACATAACATCAAGTAGTAATCAAAAGATAGTCAATTCATTTTTCATCACAAAGTTAATACAATATGTTGTATTGTTTCTTGAAGTGATACAATGTTTACAACCAATTGCACTATATCTACTATTAAGGACACAGTTTAGTGATTCCACAACAAATGAAAACTTACATTGAAAACTAAACTACTAAGATCATGAGGAGATCTCGCGGCTCAGACGATGGACTCTTCTCATCTTCAATTGGAACATTGATAGCTTCATTTGATCTTTCTTCAAACATAAATCCCCTTGTGATTCAGCTCTTGATTAGAACTCATGAGCTCAAACTCTGTAAAATAAGATCTCTCTCGCTCGTTCATTTTTAATACGAAGGAATGTGTTGCTTAAACCTCTGCTTCTTTCAATGTTCCTTCTTCCAATTCTTGCACTCAAACCTTATCATTCAACATTACTAAGCTTTTCAACCCGCTTTTCCATTGTAGCCATTCCTTCCTCCACACTAGAATGCACTTCAATACCCAAATCCAGTTCAACTTACCATAAAAACTTACCCTTCTCTTTGACCTTTCTCTTTTGACCAATGTAGCCATCTCTGCTTTACCTTTCTCTTTGACCAATGCATGTGCCATCTCGATGTCCACAACAATCGTCTTGAAAAATTGACCAATTCGACCAAAGAAAGTCAATTATTCCTTGTCTCATGAAGCACAAGTAGTAAACTATCTCCATCTCTCGAGGATTAGGACAGTAGATGATTCATCTACTCTCATTGACAATACAGGAACAGTCTCTATCTCAGCTTAACCGCATCCTCAACCTCCATCTCATCATTCGGTTCTAGACTCAGAAACATGTGGGCGGATGGTTAAGAGAAACATCTTTCATAAGGATTATGTCACTCTGGCTCATTCTTATTCTTCTACGATGTCGTATTCCATATCATTTTCTTCTTCTGATGATCTTCTTCTTCCTCAAATTCATCTTCTTCTAGGTCTTCGTCTTCTCTACTAAGATAGGTTCGGATCTATAGGAACTATCATCGTGTTGATTTTGGACTCCAACAACAGGTCATCATCCACATGGATCGGGAGGATTTTGGTTCACCATAATAATCTAGGAAAAATATCATATTAATTTACTTACTTACAATAAGTATCACTCCTTATTATTATCGGAACACTATTACCAAAATAACAGTTCGCATAAAAGCGCAACAAATAAAATTTACAATTCGCGACATTCTCGATCCGCATATATCTCAATTATATTTACAACACGTTCTATCAGTATTAGTCATCATATATAGCATGACATTCTATGCATACAATACATGCACAAATGTACCAACATATAACACTTTATGCATCCGACACATGCCTAAATATCCATACTTAACCAATTATACATATAACACATACGTAAACATACTTACACATAACAATTTATAAATGTACCTTACATGTAACCAATGGCAACGAGGAGTCTTAACGTGCGTGTAGAAGCATTATAGTTTAGGTTTTTCAAAAGACTCGACCTAGTTCTTTATAACCTTAGACTCTTGATATCACTTTGGTATCTAAAATGATTACAATCTGAGTTTTGAAAACAACCTAGTTCTCTACAACCGAAGCTCTGGTACCACTCTATAACACCCCGCCCCGAAGGGCATCAGATTGCGCAGCCAAAATTAGCAATTTGGTGTTACTAAATAGCATCTTTCACCACGATAATAGAAAACGACCCAAATGAGACATTTAAAACAACATGTGTTCCATTATTATTCAGAGTTAAAGTGCGTTAGGTCCCACAGAATTGCAACCACCGTCTATTACAACATTGAAAGACAATTGTTTTTATAACAACCTGTAATTTTCATCAATGTAATTATCCATCTACTAAATAAGATGCACTATAATATCCATCTATTATATATATATACCACCTTTTTACAGGGAAAATTTTGCTTTATCTCATTATGCAATGTAACTTGCATCTCTAAAGTAAACGAGCTCATGCAACCTCCACCAATGTCATCTATATCTATGTTTATATCGTGTAAACATCCTAATATGTCAAGTCTATATCTTAATATCATTTTACCAAGTACATTCTCCATTTAACATACCATTTATAAAGTTATATCAAAACAAACTTTATCCGTTAACATTTATATCAAAACCCTAATTATATGTAATGTATACATATAAAATAAATGTTCAAATCTTCATGCATGTGTACAAGTGTACAATGCACAACATTTGAAATATAATTTCCCTCCAAGTTAATGTACAACTCATTTAAGCTCAATGTAGAAGTCAATAATGCAAGAAAACCAAACTAGGTCATTTTACCTCCTAAATCACTTTAGTTTCTTACCACCACTCTAGCATAGGGTACAAGTACTTAATGCATGATTTCTAAACCATAAACCTAAACCCTAAGTCATCCTAAAACCCTAATCTAAAACCTTAAACCCTAAAACCTTAATTTCATTTTTAAACCTAAAACTAAATCTTAAACCTTAAAACTAAGCCCTAAACCACCATCACCACCTTGGCCACCAAGATGGAAAAATCACCTCCTTGTTACCTCTTTTCTAGCCGAACCCCTCCAACACCTTCCACCTTGCTTAGCTATTTTTCTAGCCTTCCATACTCAACTTATAATCTTCATTAGTCACTACTCTAGCACCTTGATCCTTACACCAAGTTAACTTGGGCACTAAGGGTCATTTAACCTCTATATATAGCCAAAACATGCAAACCATTCAAACACACCTCAAAATCTATCACACACATAAATGGAGTTCTAAGGAGGATCAAAAGTAAGGTTAATATAATCCAAACTTAGCATTTAAATCGTATTTAATAAAACATTTTTCGACCTTTACTAGTTATAAACTATATGCAAAATATACGCAAGTTGACTTTCTAAAGTCATCTTCGTTAGTTGACTTTTACCTCAAATGACCCCCCAAACTTGATTGGCCGTTAAAATCTTCGTTTTTAGGAGTTACAAGTCTCCCCTTATATCATAAACGGGGACCTTAGAACATCCTTTTCATATTCCAAAATTCCTAATTTAGATTTCAAAAAATTTATCGTCATGTCTTCTATGGACTAATGTCAAACTTTTTGGTCAACAAAAGTAAACAAAGTCATACAATAACTGCATTTTTGTCAAATTCCAATTATTCAACTGTTAATAGCCTATTAACATGTACTTAAACATCAAACATATGTTATACTTGAATACTTTCAAACATTTTGCACTTGAATCAACTTAGCTATTATCAAATATATCCTAATAAATCATCTAAGTAATCAGACATAAACATAACAAGTGCTTCATAAGCTTTAACATGATCAAATATGTTTCCCCTTCCTTTTGAATCGGACAAACCACATAGACCAATAAATACAAAATTTTCCAACCAAACTACTTCAATATAACAACAATCTATCGCCCCTAAACACTTCCTTATACACCAAATCACTAGAAATTGACCAAAACCCCAACTTCTTAAATACTTAGTGCATGTAAGGTTTTCTTAGTGGGATTTGTAGAGGATTGAACAAGGATTAATATGGTATAAACGGATTTAAATGCATGTAAGTAATAAATTTTTAAGGATGATTTATGTGTGTGTGTGTTTTTGAACGGCAAGGAGGAGGGGAGAGGGCAAGTGATGAAATTTTTTGTAAAGTGTTATAATGGAATTATAAGGCTTCCTTTTATAGAAGTAAACTTTGATCAATTGGCAATTTAGGTCCCTCTTTCTCATAAGTCCTTGGAAGTTTAATACAAAATGGTTATATTTCGTTGAAGTAGTCCGACCCAACCGTGGTAACATACGTTAATAATATTTTAAAGCCGTCCAACTAAATATAGTTTAAATCCTTTAATAAAACGTTAAACCTCATAAAATACGACCTTTAAAGACGGTTTTTACAAAAAACTCAGGGAAACGTCGTAAAATACAAAATTAACATATTTACGCTCTTGGAGCTTTTAATATATGTTTTCTGATTTCTTAAATGCTAATGAACAAATAGAAACTAAATCACGGAATGAACTTTACTTAATAATATGAAATTCTCATCAACCACATATAGCATAACGACAATAATTTTTTAGTAATAAGATTAACTATCTTAGCTAAGGATGACGTTTGACCTGCAAATCGGTTGTTTCACACACACCCACCATTATTCACCCCATCAACATTTACCTCAAAAGAAACAAAGATCAAGGAAAGCCAGAAAGATAGGGACACGATGGTACCTCAGCCTAGTGGTCCTACAAAGACAAATGTTGCGATGAGGTTGTCTATGAGGTGTTATGTGATGACATTTGGATAGGGCTGCCACTTAATACTTACTAGCTTAGATGCAAAGTAGGATAAGGGGTAACTCAATAAGACCCAATCAAGGAACACTTAATGAACCATCTCCTTAGGAAACTAGTTCAGGTAGTGGACCCAGTGCCAACAAGAAACCTATGTGGGGAATACTATTGCTCAAACTAAGGTTTCGAGAATGTATCTAAAATCTTCAATGATTCACTGCTCGCAGGAGTTAACACACCTTGAAGTGATGAGGTGGATAGACTGAAACTCAATTGAATTAATGGAATTTTGTACAAATTGCAACAAGAGTCCTTGGGCTAGAGAATACAAAGATCTGCTTAAGCTCAGGAGATTACAAGTTTGAAAATAAGAGTCAAGAAATGTTAGAGAAAAAGGAGGGTTAAGACTCCAAAGCTTAATATATTATACAGGTGGTAGATTGCAAGTGTGATTTCCTCTGATGAAGCTTGTCTTGGTGTGATCAGTGATTGGACGCATCCAAACAGGGGAGGAAAATTAATGACATTGATAAAGTTGCAGAGATTACATTGGTTCATGAAACTCAGGGGGGGTATGGTGATGAAGAAATGTTTGATACAGGTGTTCTTGATGATGAAGAAGTGTTTGTAGGACAGGAACTATGGCATGATAAAATAGATAATGTGGCTAAAAAGGATGTTGTACTGCGGATCAGTTACTACTGAAGGTAAAGTAGTTACTTACTGCCGTGTTGAGGATTAGTTACTGCTAGTGTTGAGATTAGTACTGCCAGTGTTGAGATTAATAGAGATCAGAAGTGCAAAACCCAAAGTCAAAGGGTTGTGATAAGAGAGTAGAGTGAATCTACAACAAGAACAAGACCTCAACAACTACCATCAAAAGACAAAGGCAAAGGGATTATGGTAGAAGTACTATGAAATTGATGAAGACAAGATCAAATCAGTCTCTGATGAAGAACTTGCTTTAGGTACAAAAAGGAAGAGCAGAGAAGAGAGAAAGGCTTGCCAGAGAAAAAGCTTAACAAATTGAAGAAGCCAACATTGTTTCATGGGATAATGTACAAGCAATGATAGATGCTGATTATCAAATACCTCAACAAATGCAAGCAAAAGAACAAGAGAAGTTAAGTATTAAAGAGAAGTCCAAGTTGTTTGTACAACTCTTAAAAGTAAGAAAGAAACACTTTGCAACAATAAGAGCTCAAGAAATGAGAATAAACACCAATAAGCTCAAAAGAGAAATACAATGATTCTACTTATTTGAAAACCTGGCTGGTTACAAGCATAATTCAATTGAAGAACAATAGCTTTGATGATATTCAAGAGTTATTTGGACAAAGTATGAAAAGGTACACACATTTGTAGATATAGATACAGAATTGGTAGAAGGTAGTGAAGTAAGAGCTGAAGCAGAGATAGCACAAGAGAGCAGTTCAAACAGAGCAGGCATTAAGCTAGAACAAGAAAGTATTAAGAAGCAAAAGGTGGATGAGGATAAAGAAATAGCAGAGCTTCAAAGATAATAGAGTTGTTCCTGATAAAGAGGATAGTAGGCAATTGATGCTATTCCTTTGGCAACTAAGCCTCCAAGCATTGTTGACTGGAAGATTCATAAAAAGGGGAAGAAAAGCTATTACCAGATAATCAGGGTTGATGGAAGTTTAAAGATGTACTTAGTGTTCAGTCATATGCTTAAAAGTTTTACAGTGAGACTGGAAACTTGCTGTACAGTTGGTAAAAGATAAGTACAGATCAACAAGACCAGGTAGAGGACTTGGATTTAGTTTTATATGGAGATTTGAAGACAATGTTTGAACCACATATAGAGGATAATGTATGGAAAATCAATCAGACTACAGAGTATTGGATTTGAAGCTATATGTTTCATGTGGAGTACATTCATTGAGGAAGCAAGATGTGCATATTCATATGTTGGTAGAAATGAGATATCCTCTTACAGCACCTACAATCATAGATATGCTAAATAGGAAGCTGCAAGCTAATCATTGGAATGAAATGTGTTATCAGCTTCCTAAACTTCTTACAAAACAGCACAAGAATTAATGAAGTATTTGGAAGCATCCTCCTGGTGATTAATGAAGCTTTCAATGAAGAAACTTGAGATTTTGAAGAATATCAAGTTTAAGGGAGGATTGTTGGGATTAAAATACTTCATGACGATCTTGAAGTTACTGTTGCTAAGGTTTGTGTTACTGCTGCTAAGCAAAAGTTAGTGTTGTTCATTAACTCTAATAAAAAATATGCTAAGTAGTTAGTATTGCTAGTTCATAGTTACTACTACTAGTGTAACTTAGTACTGCTATATTAGTACTGTTAGTTACTACTGCATTAGTATATGTTAGTATGATGGAGTATAGTTAAGTACTGCTGGTGAAGATTGAGAAATTGTATAAGTGTTACTACTGCTTGTACACAGTTAATGTTGCTGGTGTATAAGTTAATACTGCTTGTTAAGAGTTAATGATGCTGATACAAAGTTACAACTGCTGAGAGTTACAACTGCTGGAAGATAAAGATTGCTTGAAGATCAAGATTACTTATGAGATAAGGATTGTTATTTATAGTATAATCTTTTTTGAGAATTATCTAAGTTTCGTAATATATTGTAAATCGACTAGGAATCCTTGGTGTATAAAAGGAGTCCCTAGGGCCATAGAGTTTAATACACAATCTAGAATCTTTTTGTTTATGTATCTTTGTCGTATAATTCTAGCTTCAAGGTTTTGTAACCCTAATACTAGGAGAGTATTCGTATTATTTGTAATAATAATATTGGAGCTTTTATTGTTGAAATTATATTGTTTTGTGTTACTGAAGAATTCTTCTTATATTAAAGATTAGATTCCGCATAATCTTTAGTATTATCAAACAAAGTTTCTTAAACTAAGTTGTGTTAGATTTATCTAGCATAACTAACCTTAAACAAGCTTAAGGAATTCGATCATTAGAGTTAACTGTGGAATGGATCCAAAAATAGTTACTAAAAAAATAAGAGTGACTACTTTCACTCTGCTACTATGGACATTGTACATTTCTCTCTTATATTGCATAATTATGTTGTATTCAAAAGTAACATTGCACATGATCTTAACAGATAAAGAACTTCATCAAAGGTCTGGTGTAGGAATCCAGGAACATCATTGAACATACCTTGTCAATGATTTTCTGAGCCTACCTTTTAGCCTAATGTCTTGATTTTCTAAAAATAAGAATGTTCCAAACCAATTCTGCCGCTCACTTGGTGTTGGCTAGTTACAATTACAAGCATGCATTTAAGAGAACCCAAGTTGATATTGAGATTTACTCTCCATTCATACAATTACTCCACTTAGATATTTGTAACATCCCCTAATAATGCTTGTTCGCAGCCTGAAATATGTCTGAGGGCAGTTTACTTTCATAATACAACAGCACAAGATACAGAATGAGAAGACATATAATGGTTGTGTTTGAAATTTCTCGTTGGATTTTCTTGAAATGGATATAGACTTGTCCCATAAATTGCATAACAATGAAAAGCTTGACAATACGATACACCGAGATATGATCATTTGCATGTAAGTAGAAATCCATGATGAAATCTTGTCAATTTAGACTCCGGTTGCACATCTAGTAGCCAGCATCTATTCACTGAGAAAAAACATGCTTTAAAAGTGTCATCATAAAGTTGTGAGGTTCATAGGGTAAGTATAAATGTTGAACCCAATTTCTGTAAAAGAATGAATGTACCGTTTCAATCTTGAATGGTTCTTCCAAAATGTATGTTTGATTTTTAGAAATCATAAGAGTTGTAAAATATGCATGACCATGTCATATCCCAAATGTAGTCACAAAATGTTACGTATGAAATTTGGGACCGCAATTGTCAAATGATATGTATTGCCACTTTATTAAGCAACATAATATTTCTATGTGTTCTAAAATATGATTACAATTTCTCTAAGTTCTTGAAACCAATGCACTATGTACCCATCGTAGGTGTCCCTCTAAGAACACCTTGACAGTATTGATATAACCTTATGTCCCTCACAGGTGTCCCCTCCAGAACACTCGGCTAAGTAATGAATTTGTACACTTCACAGTTGTCCTACTCCAAGACACCGGGCATTAATGAATTGTTGTAACCTTCGCAGGTGTCCCTCTAGAACACCCGGGCAATATGACTGTGTCCCCTCATAGGTGTCCCTTCTAAGAATCACCGGGCATTGACTTGTTTGTTTTCAGTTCAATCCGCTAAGCTAATTCGTAATCATTTCATAGTAAATATGTATTTGAGACAAAAATCGAAGTTAGATTAATGTATCCTCATAGCGAGCTATGTATGAGTATGTAAACCAATTTGTATTCATCAACCATGTTAATGCATTTGCAAAAAGCATGTTCTCACTACAAAAAAATATATGTAAAACAAGTTAAATATGGGGCTATACTACTCTCTTTGATGTTGTAGAACGATTTTGGGAGGATTTAGCATATTAAGCGCAGACAAAACGGAACTAGAACGGCTTCGACCAAGAAATTACGGTTTATTCTAACGGTTACTTATCCTACTAGCCTAGGATGATGTATTTGGGTTTCCCGATGAGTGAGTACTTCAATGCGACACGTTGATAAAAGATTTAGATTTAAAGTTGTAATAGTTTGGTGGTTGGTTAAATAAAATAAAATCAAGAAGTAAATCGTAATGGGGTTGTAATATATTCCGTAATATTAAATAATGAAATAACCAAGTATATAATTCTACCGTGAATTATATTAACAAGATACTCACAAACAAAAGAATATCTCGAAGCGTATTAAAATACAAGACATGGTTATATCTTGGTGACAGTTAAAATAAAATGGTTTTTATTTTTATATACTTCAAAGTATTATTAGAAAGATGATAAAAATAAAAGAAACTAAATAATTCGACACGTGCCCGGATATCCCCAAATGATTTAATAGAATGTTTCTTTATAAAAATAATCACACGTTAAATTTCGGATTTTAGACCAAATGAATTCTTCTTAAATGTTAGCTTAGTTAGCATTATCGGTTCTTCACGGTCTAATAATTCTTAAGGCATTTAATTCGTCCTTTTTAGGATAATAAGTAAAGTAAGATTTGTAAAAGTTTACTAAGTATAGCGATTTATAAAAATCTCAGCATGACCTATTCGTTTATTTGACATTTTCCATATTAACAAAAGATAATTATTTTTCCCTCAATTAAATTAATCCATGTTGCAAACCCAAACACACCCCTTAACAGTTTTTATCCAATACCGAACATACTCCAATCCGTTTATTAAACACCAAAAATAAAATAATACACAACACATTTATTTAACCATTAAACCACCATTAGATCTGGTTTTATAATTATAAAAATCCTACGATATATTTATTTGTCGATTATATAAACCAAACGCACCCTAATGGATTTTCGGCTCACCCAAACACGCCCTTACGGCTGTTACACAGCCAACTAAACGCACTCCTAACTGCTGCTAAACCAAACGCACTCTTATGGTTTTTCTGTTAACCCAAGCGCCCCTTTTTAGCAGTTTTGTTAACCCAAACGCGCCCTTATGTTGTAACTGTCAAACAACTCACCCTTAGTGTGTTCATGCAAATTCATACGCACCCTAAACCTGTTTCTAACAGGCAAACGCACCCTATGGTGGTTTTATCAAAACCAAACACGCCCGAAAGCTGATTTTCAGCAAAACAAACACCCCTATGCAGTTACCCCACGAAAACCAACGCACCCTTTTCTGTGACCATTCAAACGAACACACCCCTGGTGCTAAGCCCAAACCAAGCACATTTGTATTTATATACAATCAAACGCACCGAATCTGGCGAAAAAACAAACAATCGTCCTCTTTACGGTTTCTACTAACCAAACGTACCCGTTTCTTGTTTTGTATCCACCAACGCCCCTAATCTGTTTTATACAAACTAAAACGCATCCATAATCGATTTCTACATAAAACCTAAAAACGCACTCTGTTGCGTTCTCACCAAAACCAAACGCTTTTAATCTGTGCCAAAACCAAATCGAACGCACCCTGCTGGTGCGAACCATGAAACCCACGCACCCTTTGGTGTTACCTTAAACCTAACGCACCCTGGGTTGCTGGAGACAGAACCAAACGCAAACCAACACACCCTTAGGTGGGCTGAGGTGGAGGTGGTGTTGTGGTGGGATGGGGATGGTGAAGACGAATTTGAGGTGGCGAGCCGCGGTGGTGAGGTGATTATAAACTTGGGGTAGCAAGGTGATTCGTTGTGATGAGTTTTGTGAAGATGATGCTGATGGTGTTCGGCTGGTGTCGCTTCTGTGTGGTGGTGGCGAAGTTCGCCGGAGCGGCGCTGGAAGTTGAGAGTGAGGAGGATGTTGTATTCTTTTGTGCTAAGTTAAAAAAAGTGAATAAAACATTATAGGGTTATCATTCTAATATATATAAAAAGTATAATTCAAATGTAGCCAAGTGTTGTATACATTAGAGTAGAAGTTGTAAATATTTTCACAGGGGCTTATGGTGTAACTTTTGTTAATTAATGGTTCGGGACTCGTTTAGGCTAGGTAAGGACGATTTCAAAACGAATTTTGCCATTGCGTTTCCGGAATGATTTTTCAGGATTAATGGATATTTACATGACTAATTTTCATCATTGTTTTATAACATTTATTTAAATTGCTTATTATTTATTTGTGTATTAAGGTTGGCTTTGTCCGTAAAATAAAACTCTAACTTGAATATTCACGTTTTTAATAAACGCTTTCAAAAAAAATTGTTAAATAATCTATTAGTTATTTTTATTTAATAAAACGTGATAATTAAATATAATTTAATTATTTTCGTGTCGGAACGCGTTGTTTTCGTTTCTAAAACTTTGCGAGGGTATTTCAGTCATTTTCTGCTTGTTTTCGGGTCTCGGGTAAAACTAAAAAGTTGTCCGGAATGTCGTTTTACATCAAATTGCTTTGAGTTCCGAGTCGTGAATAACTGTGATTTAGCGGGTCGTTTTTGATAAGTCAACTTAGGTATAACATATATCTTCTCGTTTTCAATTCAAATAAGTTAAAAATAAATTTGCACATTAGGGAAATGTAATAATAAATATTATTTATTATTTAAATATGTTCCGAAAAATTACCGGTTACGCGGTAATCGTTTTTATGTGAAAATAAAAGGGCAGAAGTCAAAAAGTCAATTGGACCCGAAAAGTCAAAGGTAAAATAGTCATTTATAAATTGATAAATTAGTCGGTTGTTTCTAGTTACCTACCCTTAAAATGAATCTGTCGAGATTTAATTTGTGTTAACCGATGTTGTGACAAGAAAAGATTTAAGATTTAATAAACCAGTTCTAAACAAGACGCTGAAAACTTTATTCAGTAAAAATTTCGTTTGTTTCGGAACTTCTCATTATACAAAAAAAATATGGCAGGCTTTGAAAGGATATTTTAATCTATCAAAATAGTATCTAAAAATATCATTACAGATCTTATGACTGGGGAATTTTATACAAATACCGCGATTTTATAAGGAAAGTCTCTTAATAGTGAAAGCGTCGAAGAAAAAAGTGTAGTCGAGTGAGTATGTCTACATATCACCCATGGACTTGACCATAACACTGCCATATATTTTTTTTTTCAAACTATCCAACATTCTTTTACGCCAAAACCAATCAACCAAATCCACTATAATACTAGCCTAACCTCATCGCTATCTTTGTTGCAACTCACAAATCTCACAACCTCTCAACATGAACAAAATTATATATCCGAAATCATCAAAAATTTTCATTAAAATAATTATTCACTTTAATTATTTGAAAATCATAGCACAAACATATGGAGTCTCGAATCATAAGTAAAGAATACATAGCAACAATAACTATAACAAATGGTGACGGAATGCGGAGAGTGAGAACATTTCGAGAAATAACATCCCCAGAATAAAGGTCAACGAATGGGAGGAGCTCGCGGGAGAGCTTATGTGATAGGCGGTGGAATATTGCACGCAGTCGTTAGTTCGAGGATGAATCAAATCCATTAGCTCAAGAGTGCACAAGTCGGTTAGCTCCACAAACGGTTCATGATCGTAAGGATTTGTAACAGCAAAAGTAATAACTTTAAGAATGAGATAAGGTAGTTCAAGGTGAGGCCTTCAGATTCTGCTGAGTGGTAAGACGCGATTGTGTTTCTAGACCTTTTTAACGGATTCTGGTGATTATCGGGTTTGAGTTCATACTCGTGTCATATTGGATACCATTAAGCCCACTCATTTATAATTTATTATTTGCATAAAGAAGCGTCCCAATTTATGTAAATAATGAATTGATAAACTTATGGTTCGGTGATTTACAATTTATTTATTTAAATGAAGAGGCGTCCCAATCCTTTCAAATAAAGAGATTATAACTCAACCTACTTAATAATTTCTGATACAATACGCGTACTCACATAATCTTCAAGGTGGTGGATGACATGACGATGCCAGTGCTCTAATGAGTATGGAACGAGTGTTTAAAACTCGCCTTCGAAGACGAAGAGTATAACAATCAGGGGAGATCAACATAGAGTTCAAAATAGTTGGTGAGTATACTGTTAAAGTAAATAAGATAAAGGTCTTTATGAACGAGATAACATAGCAATTATTATATCAATCCTCTTATTACAATTCCCGCCCATACAAGACTTGTAATACTTAGATTCACACATAATTCCATGTAAACCAAAACTGTGACGGGTTTCGTGTAAAACGATATTGTATAAGGTTATGAAAAATAAGTTCGAGACCATTGCATCGCTCACAATGTCTTAGATGAATTTTAGAGACCATTCTGTCATCCACAATGTCTTAGAAAAGTTTAATATTTATATAGACAACTTCCATATAAGAAATCGGGGAAATATACGTAAGGCAAACGTAAACCGCAGAGAAAAGATAAGCGCAAAGAAAAATAAACGCAGGGTAGAGGTAAACCCATATCATAGCATGCTCAAGGAAAAAATGGTTCTCAGGTATATGCCATAGCAAAAACACGTATAAGGTGCACATAAAAGCACGTAAGGATCACATACTGGTTATAGACTAGACCTAGATATTCTACCTAGATATTCTACCTGGTTCTCTATAACCTTGGCTCTGATACCAAACTGTCACACCCCCAGACGGGGCCTGGACGGAATACATGTCCTAGGGTGTGACGTCATCATATTTTGAACACAAAGCACAAGAGAACGACCACTAATGGACGTTTTAAAAATCATAACTCGTTGCATTGTTTAAAAATAGATGAGTTTTACAAGATTCAAAAGAAATTAAACATTTGCGGAAGCTTAAGAAAAATGTAGCGGAAGCATAAATTGGTTTTCAAAAGACAACGAGTATGAATGAGAAATAAAATCTTGATAAAGGGTATCATATTGCACGTAGAGTCCACATAGCACGTCAAGAAGTCCAAAGCTAAATACCTGAGAAAAACATGCTAAAACGGTCAACATAAAGTTCAGTGAATTCATAGGTTTAAGTAAAACATTTATAAGGATAAAAAACGTTTAGCGAATACAGCTTCACTCAAAGTATTATGAAAAGATGTTTAGCAATTTGAAATGTTTAAACTAAGTATTGTGGACCACAAGATTTCAAAACGTATGTAACATTCTTAGCAGTTTACGACTTCACATACAAAACACATGAGACTATTATAACAAATACAATATCACATGAAAAGTATTTACTGTTGCGCTAAGCTCATGACACCGAAGCTCAATTTAAAAGGAAGCATTTTATATGCCAAATAGTATTCCTCGCCCTACAGGTATCTGACCAAGATCACCTATTGACAATCCGACATGGTATATATCCGTTTGTTCGGACCTCCGAAACTAGTAAGCGATACTTACCCGGATAGGGATAATCAGTTCCAATAGATCTATTTATAACACTCACGCTCACTTAACCAGTACGGTCGGTTAAGAAATTAACAGTTCATGATAGTTCGGGCATTAGTGGTCTATTCGTAACTTAGGCAACACGTAACAAGAAAGTAGATCAAAATACTTGTGTCCATAGTAAAATCAACCAATGTATTTCCAAAAGAAAGACTTTAAGTAATTTCGTCTATAAGTAAAACAAAGTGTGATATCAATCATGTAATCGAGTTTGCAAACGAACATTTATAAAAGCTTGAAATCATTAGAGTAAACAAGTTTGTAAACGAGCATGTTCTCACCCCAAAATTTATAAGGTAGTAAAACAAGTAAAACGCGGGGCTATGAACTCACCTTGATGTTGTAGAGCGATTGATAGAAATGCACATAATAAGCACAACACAACGGGAAAACGGAACGGCTCGACCAAGAAGATGCAACTTAACTTATCGGCTAAGTCCCACTAGCTTAGGATGATGAATTAGAGTTTTTTGATGGATGAGTACGTCAATGCGACACATTGATAAAGGATTTGGATTACAAGTTGGATGAGTATGGTGGTTGGTTAAATAAAATAAATCGAAAAGAAAATGCAAGGTATGTAATATATTCCGTATATTTACCATATGAAAAAAGAAAAACAAATTATACAGTTCATATGGTGAATTATATTAATATAATACAATACACCAAAAGAATAAGTCGCAATATATAATACTTTACAAGTATTATATAAGAAACATAAGAAAAATAATTGTAACAATATAATTCGACACATTTTCAAAAGTCACTAATTAAATTAATAAAGAGTTCTTGCATAAAAGTAAACACACGTTTTAAAGTTACGAATTTACTAAATGACGTTTTTAAAGTTTTACAAAAGTTATTATTTTGTTTATTAGTCGAGAATTATAAAATACCATTTTATAATTTAGTATTTCGTTTCCTCGACGGGTTTTAGTTAAACTAATTGTCTCATTTGTAAAAGTATAGTTTTCATTTATTTACCGGGTTATTGAATAATTACAATTTAATAAATCATAAGACTTTATATCTTCGTTCATTTATTGGGTTTCAAGGATAATAAAAGTTTTAATGAAAAATACTAAGTATAGAAATTTTTATAAAATTCGGCATGACCTATTCGTTCATATGACGTTTTCCATTTTTACAAAATTCAACATTTTCCGCTTTAATCAATCTATGTTGCAATATATGCGCGTGTTTCAATATATACATATAAACTAAATCCAAAAGGTAATAAAATAGTAAAACCAACACACCCTTATTAGCTATTAATCAATGAACCAAACGCACTTAAACAGCTAAACCTAACGTGCCTAATGTGCTGTTAAACCAAATACTAACGCCTCTTTGGGCTATAAAATCAGCAACCAAACACCCCTTTAGGGCTGCCATAAAACATAGAACCAAACGCCCTCTTAAGGCAGTTAACCACAAATCCAAACGCCCTCTTAGGTCTTCAAATCGCAAAAACAAACACCCCTTCGGGCGTGTATACTAGCCGAAATAAAAAGAACAAAAACCATACTAAATCGATCAAAAACGAACCAAATTAAAACAAACACAACCACCCAAACTTTTTATTAGTTTTTACAAAAATAAAAACCATTCAACTCATAAAAAAAAAAGGTGGAGTGGTGGTGGTTTCGGTTGGCTGCCGTCGGTAGTAGTGGTGACGAGATGGGTGATGATGACGAGGAGGAGATGGTGGGGATGATGGAGTGACTTGGTGAAGGTGGTTGAGGTGGCGAGGTTGGCGTGGTGGTGATGACGTGGTCGTGGTGGTAGTGGTGTGGTGGAGATGGTGTGCCGTGGAGATGGCAGCGATAGTGGCGTGGTGATGGTGGTGGCAGCGACGAAGGTGGGGTGGAGATGGCGTAGTGAGGATGAAGGTGTTCAAAGGGAGGGCATGTGATGGTGTTCGGTGGGAGGGAAGTGATGGTGTCGGGTTGGAGCTGGTAAGGGTGGCGTCAACGGCTGGTGGCCGGAGGAGGTGTGCGTCGGTGGTGGTTGGCCGGAGGTGCCGAAATCTGGTCGGAAAATGGGAAAAGAGACAAGGAGGCTATGTTTATAATGGGAAATCCCAAAGTGGTTTATATATTTATACTATAAAGTATTTAAATAACAAAGAGGATAAGTTTATTATAGTCTAGAGGTTAAGTAAATATTGCCAGAGGGACCAAAAATGTAATTTTTATTAAGTAATGGTTCGGGACTCGTTTCGGTAAATTAACGATTGGTTTAAATTACGAAAATTACGCCATTGTGTTCCAAATAGTTTTTCCAATAAATTTGAGTATTTACATGACTTCATTTTATAAAACTTATTTAAAATGTTTTTGTTATTTATTAGGTATCCCGGGTGAGCTTCGTCCGAAAAATAAACTTTAACTTGAGCATTCACGTTTTTAAATAAACACTTTGAGTAAAATATTAAATAATTTATTAAATATTTTTATTTAATAAAACGTGATAATTAAATATAAATTTAATTATTTTTTTGTCGGTACGCATTGTTTTCAAAATTTTGCGAGGTTATTTTAGTCATTTTCTGCTTGGTTTCAAGTCTAGGGTAAAACTGAAAAGTTGTCCGGAATGTCGTTTTACATTAAATTGCTTTAGAGTCCGAGTCGTGAAAACGTATTTTAGTGGGTCGTTTTTTATAAGTCAATTTAGGAATAACATATATATCTTCTCGTTTTAAAGCCAAATGAGTTTGAAAAAGAATTTATAAATGAGAAGTATAATAATAATTATGATTTATTATTAAAGTACATTCCGAAAAATTATCGTTATGCTAATAATTGTTTTTAATGTGACGGAAAAAGTCAAATAGATCAAAAAGTCAGCTCGGGACCGAAAAAAGTCAAAGGGTAAAAATCGTAATTTAAAATTCGAAAAATGCGGTGTGGGAAAAATAGTGACAACTAGATAGTGACTATCACACTTTATGTAAAATTGGCTTAAAAGTCATATTAAAAAAAAGTCACTAAAAACTAAGAATAGACTAAAGAAAGAAATAATTAAATTAAAAGAAAAAGTGTAAAGATTATATAAAAATAAAGATCGACATCGGATGCACAACGTGTCAAAACCTTATATTTGAAAACGAGAACCTTAAATAAGAAGTGTCTAAGTTTAAACAATTTGACAAAAGCATTCACTCGCTTAAGAAAATGTTAAGTTTTCAAAAATCTTCCGGAGATAAAACCGGGTTAGTTTTATATTTCGGTAGATAGCATCATTAAGCGGGACTCAACAAATAAATTTTGTAAAGCCACAAGAACCTAAATCTTAGTCCGTCAAAGAAAATAGGTTAAATCAATTTCGAGTCTGAAACCAAAACATATAATTATAAATAATGTTAAGATTCCCGTTGTAAGTGAGGATGAAGTAAACTGTTTTTATAAACCATCTTTAAGGTCAAAGACCCGAAGTAAGGTCAAAGACTCCACACTCTAAGATAACTAACAATTCACGTCCTCGGTCTAAAACACCGCAACCCTGGAGAAACCAAGAGAGACAAAATTACTCAAATATATATCCTATAACTTGGAATAATTCCCAACAACAAAATTATGTTACCTTGGGGAATTTGTCCACCATTTATACATCCTAAACAAATGCAACAAATGCAAAGGATGTTTACCACTAACAATTTTAGACCCATGAGATATTGGGGACCAAATGTTTGAGTTGTTATATAATATTATATATATTATGTTGGTAATATTTGATTTGGAAGCCCGATAAGTGGATCAAAGATAGTGGATGCACTAAACACATGATGGGAAACCAAAAGCTTTTCTCTACATACAAAGCATATAATGGAGGTAACATAATTTTTGGTAATAATCTACGCGGTAACATCATTGGAAAAGGTACGATCTCTTATAACTCCCTTAATATTGCAAATGTAGATAACTTAGGAGTTAATTTGCTAAGTGTTAGTCAAATATGTGATTATAAGTTGATGTATATTTTCGGAGCATGATAGTGAAATAACTAAGGAGGGAAAAGTCATAGGTAGATGTATTAAGAAAAGTGGCTTATATGTGATGAAATTAGGAAATAAGCCAAAAGATAAGTTATGTCTTACGACAATAGATGATAACTCTACATTATGGCATAGGAGATTAGGTCACGCAAACATGCATTTAATTCAATCCTTAGTGCCCAAGTAACTAGTTAGAAATCTACCTAAGCTTAAGTTCGATCAACATTTATGTGATGCTTGCAAAATTGGAAACAAGCTTACGCTAGCCACAAATCCAGGAATATGTCTCAACGACTAGATGCTTAGAACTTCTTCATATAGATCTATTCGGTCTATCTGCCATACGGAGTTATAGAGGAAATCGTTACACCTTGGTAATAGTAGATGATTACTCTAGGTTTACATGGACAATATTTCTTCAAAACAAAAACGAGCTTTCGAGCATTCGAAAATTTTAGAAACAAGGTCCAAAATATAATTGGGCTTGTTCATATAGTTTCATTAGGAGGGATCATGGTAGGGGTAATTTGATTAATGAAGTGCAATTAGAGATTATTGTGACTCTATGGGATTACTAACCACTTTATCCGCTCCACGCACTCCACAATCAAATGGGGTAGTAGAAAGGAAAAACCGCACTTTGCAAGAAATGAGTAAAACCATGTTAAACAAAAATTTGTTCTGCAAAAGTTTTTGTAGAAATTGTAGAGGGGGGTGAATACGTTTTTGTTTAAAAAAATTAAAATATTTTGTATCAAATTGCCGATCAAGCGTGACGCAATATGAAGAGTGTTTATATTAGTTCTATACTAACTATACATATAGTATCAAAGCGTATCACAACAATACAAACCTAAGCATAATATTCACATCTATTCACGACACGAGCATAATCAAAACTATATAAGAAATCATGTTATGCAATTATCTTTCATGATGCAAGTGTAAATATTAAGCGATAAATGCAAGTATAAAGTAAGGAGATGACATAAAAGAATGCAAAATCGACATGATGATTTATAGTGTGTTCGTCACGACGCTCCTCTTCGACAATATTCTACTCCTAGAGTACCAACTCGAGATTTACTTCACTAGTCAACAAGCTCCCTTTAGGCAGAGAAAATAGTACACAAGTAGATTACTCTAATTTTCGACACTAAGCCAAATGTGGAGTTCTAATCTTAGCTAGAACCGATCTACCACACGCTTGTATTTTAAGGCCTAAAATACTAGCCATCGTTATAAGTATTCACCTCACCTAAACACTATCACGATCAACCCGATCTAACTATTACATACGATCACGAGAGATATAAATGAATTACAACATACACAAACATCGTTAATACGTTAGGTATACACAAACCTTAAAACTATAATACTTCATATTTTGGCGATTACAAGTATTCTTCTCTTTCACTTGGAGGAATAAGCTTGAATCACTTGGAAACAAATGCTTATGATTAAATGATCAAAGGTTTTTAGAATATGTGTGAGATGTATAAACTAATTTGGAACAGAAAAGAAAATAGGTGCAAAAGGTGAAAAAGTATGTGGGAACACTCCACTATTTATAGGCAAAACTAGGAGCCATTTTACTTGGCCGACCCCCTTATCTCCCATGTCGGCCCCTTATCACTAAGGGGGCCGCCCATACCTATAAGGGGGCCGCCCATAGTAGGACGCTCCCAATTTTGTCTTTTCTAGGAGAGGTGTTTTCTAGAGCAGTTTTTTTCATTTTGAGGGGGAAAATTTGAATTCAAAATATTTATTTTGAATAAAACATTTCTTATAAATACAAAAATATTTTGTATAAGTTTTAAAATGTTTGTTACATTTTATAAAAAATGTAAGGTTTAGAAAATTAAATTTCTTTGATCAATAAATAAGTTAAGCATTTATTTATTCATACATTTAAGTGATTTAATTCGGTGCAAAACTGTCACACCCTGACAATGGCGAAAACTCAGGAGCGTAACATAATGATCAATCATAACACAAGATACAATATAGAGAAAACTACAATGCATAAACTTCAAGTGTTACGAAGACCATCAACCTCGAAAAAACCCGACTGATGTCCCAAATCACAATTAAATCCATAACTCTTACAATATCCAATAGCCTACACAAGGGTCTAAATCCAAACTTAAACCAAAATCTTCCAAATGCTAAAAAAAATTAATCAAACAAGCAAGGACTTCATATGAGAAATCCACACGAGATTACTTCTAGTCTGCTATCAACTATACTCCAACTATTGTTTTCCTTCACTGAAAAATGATTCTGGTGTCCTTAACCCAAAAGCATATGCCAATATTTCAAAAAACAGTAGACAATTAATGACACTTTTGACAGAGAATATATATGCAAACAACCCATGACATAGCATCCCCTCTAATCATGTAACACAACCTAGCAATCCCGGTAGTCAATCACCATATGTTACTTACGCACCTAAAGGGCCTACTAGCTGGAGCACTAATTTAGGGTAGGACCTCAGACATACCAGGGTAGGCATACCCATCCGCTCCAATAACTACATAAATACTTGGTAGGCGTACCCATCCGATCCAAACAATCATATAAATATAGGATAGGCGTACCCCTCCAATCCAAACAATCATGTAACACATAATATTCACAAAGCAGTTGATGACATCAAATAACATCACTTTATTATATCATTTATCCCATCTATTTTGCCTACTTTTATATAATTATTGCATTATTTGGTACTTAATCGCTTAAAGAAAGGTTAATACAAATGCCGTAATTCAGGAGTGTTTGTGAAGATAAGATATAGGCGCACTATAATTGGAGATAAAAGATGGACATTTGAAGATTTCTAAAAATTCACCAATACGCCGTATCCAACTAAAGAGATACGGCGTATCAGCGCCAAGACTTCACAAGAAAACGCGTTTGACTAATTCCTAATACGGCGTATCCATGCTATCTACATACGCCATATCCATGAAGATAACTATTCGAAGATACAGTAAATCAAGTAAATTAGGAATGATATCAAAGATTTATTACGAATGTAGCGCGCACTCCAAGGAATCTAGCCTAATATCGAGTACTTTTCAGCAACTATAAATAGAAGACTCAAAAATGAGTTTTAAGTGTGCAATATCATATTCTTTATACCATACTCATCAGAGACGAATTTTAGGAGAAGACTCTGCCATAATGGTCAAGCATTGATCAGACTCCATAGAGAATCGTGTAATTTTTACTCTCTTAATCGTTCGATTTCAATTGTTTGATTATGCTTGTATAATTACAATGGTTGTGGGCTAATACCCTCGGGTATTAGCCATCTTAATGAAAGTTCAATGTTTGGTTCATTTTAAAATAGATTTCTTAATTTACCGTTGATTGTATAATTATGTTTATTACCTCATACTTGTTTATGTGTTTGAATATGTGACCTATCATTAAACTGGGTCTAGTTTTACGGACCAAGTAATCTAGATACCTGGATAGCTCTCCATATCGTATTTCATATATTTGGACCAATAGGATCACAAATAACGTCCTGTCTTTGTCTTTTGATTATGAGCTTAGTTGGACCTGTAGGTGACCCGTTTATGTTTCAGCAATCATGCTCTTAATTAACTGATAAAGATTGGAATAGTGGACTACCAGTATATAAAACACCTTCAAACAATAAGTGGGTAAAGTCCCATTGGGCTATAGTTTTAATAGGATCACCACTGCTTTAATTCTCTAAGATAGATTATAATTAAACTAAAGGATGTATTATGCGGATGCATTAATTGTGACAGGATTAATTATGTCTAGGTCTTAGGATGATGTCCCGACTAAGTCTTAAGAATGATATGCCGCTTCGAGATAAGTAAATCATTGCACTAAAACAAACAAACTAGCATTGAACCGGATTTAATATGGCTAATACAGTTTTCTATCATTTGGCTTGTACCGCTTTTCTATCTTCTAATCTTCATCTTTTATGTTTATTGTGTATTGAATTGGTATTTGTTTCCACCAAACATGTGCCAGTCTCTCAAGCCGAACCCCCCATTTCTTTAGACAATGTACATAGCGTAGGTTTGACTAGTAAATAAACTAATTAAAATACTGGTAGAATATAGGTTTAAATTTCCACTCTTAGTGTTTGACACCCTACTTACCGTGAACTCCATCTTGACCGGGTGCACTGCTTGTTAAAGTGTTGTTTTAGGTTTGTTGGCTAAATATAAATGTAAAACTTGATAATCAAATAATTGACTCTACACGACAGCACATCAGTGGACCACACGATTTCAAAACACATGTGACTATTATAACAAATACAATATCACATGAAAACATTTACGTGCTCTAAGCTCATGACACCGATGCTAAATTAAAAGATACATATAATATGCAAATTGATGATATTTCCCTACAGATGTCTGACCAAGACACCCCAAAGAATTCC
>BQNB010010839.1:0-78625 GCA_026074375.1 Tanacetum coccineum | reverse complement strand
ACTAAGTATAACTAACTTGATGCTGAAGTAGAACAACCCAAACTTGTGTCTTAGGTCTTGTACTATCCACGTGACTTCGAACGTATACCCAAAATCAATGTATAAGGAGACCGCAATCTCTTGACAATTATCCTCATATTCTATGAGACACATAACCAAAGTGATAGCAAATGTGAGCATTGAGCACCATAAGAAAAATCACACACCTTTGCTAGATTTGTCAAGTCTTCGTCATAACATTGAAAACACAAACAAGTTACCTCCTGCTAAAAGGTATGATAAAATATAAACCCAAATAATTCCACTTCACCATCAAATAAGTGATAAACAATCTTCTTCGTAACCACATCTTCAATAGATCCAAAAATACGAGCCTTTGAACTTTAAGAACATTTAAAACATAACCTGTTCTAAATAGTAGAAACCAAAAACAAACAACCTTGGTTTTCTGTTTTATCCAAGATCCATCATGTATGTTCTGTCTGATATCTAACAAAGCTAGCAGCATTAACTTATTTTATCGGACAACACTAACAGCATAAACATCTTCGAACAACATTAAGTTTTAAAACAACAACATTAACCACAAACAACATTAACTTATCATGAATCATCATTGGTAGCAGAAACTAGTATCCTTGGCAGCATCAATGATATGAAAACAACATTAACGAATGAAGCATCATATCTAATAATCGTTTTTCTCACACATCTCTTTCCATATTACAATAAGCAGTACGAATAACCATGAAGATAATATAGAAACAAAATATAAATCTTAACAGCATCAATACCACAATCTTCTTCCAATCAGCATCAATACCATAATCTTCTTGATTACATCTTTTCTGTTCGTATTTATTCTTCACTATACTCTCACAAACCAAGCCAAAACATAACCCAGAAAACAAAGATTAGGCGACAAAGATAGAAACCCTAAATTAAGGTTTCAATAAGAACTCAACCATTCCTAATCTATATCCATTATTGCAACCAAGAGATAAATGATAAACGATTAAGCCCAATAATCAACACCAACATCAGTAGATATACGTGAAAGCGTAGAACGAGAAACCCAATGAACCCTAACAGCGATTAAAAACAAAACCCTAAAAACTTGAAACCTTAACCGAAAGGGAATCGATTTGTTTATGATAAGTACTCGCTGTTTGAAAAATGAAAACAGGAACAAAACCTTGCATAGCAAACCTGTTTAGATCCATTTGATGTTGAAACTTTACTGTCACGAACCGATTCAACAAAAACCATGTAATCAAACATCTAGTATCTTTTGTTGATGTAAACCAGATCTTGCAACATCTAGTTAAAGATCGACACAAACTTCTGCTTTTCTAGTTAACGGAATTTTTCTTGTTAACAAATTAGGGTTTGAAATACCCTAGTTTTACCGAATTTGATTTTTTACCGAAAAACACCGAATTTACCTATTTACCAAAAAACAGAATTTCGACACCCTTCTTTTTTTCATCAATACGACAATAAAAATACCTTGTTGAATCCTAGATCGAGAGCCACGAGGCTCTGATACCACATGTTAAGATCGTTTAGACTCAACTATGATATGTTTTACAAATAACATTAATAAGCACAGCGGAATATAAAGAACAATAATGTTATTTAACAAAGTTTTTTATTCATACGTTTTCATCAAGCCCCAATTCTAGACGATTAACTCTAGAACGGTTACAATCTAACAGGGATCAAAGATCCTTGGGGCTACATACAACTTCTAGGCGTCTACTTAGAGAACTCACGTCTAGAACACACACACACCTTTACTAGTCGACTACATTTTTATGTGTACACAAAACTATGTGTCTATGATCTTTTTATATAGGGAGAGATCAAGACTTAGAAAGGAAGATAAACATTAGACAAGTAAATCTTTTAAATATTTAGAGAATATATTTTGTTATCTTTATCTTCTTAAGGAGATCTTCCAGAATCTACATATTCTCCACCAGCTTGTAGAATTCTTTAATGACGATTTTAGTCTTTTTGTTTATTCTTTTATTTACTTTGTCTCATCAAATCAAGAATCCCAACACATACCGTAAGATGTTCTGTTTTATAAGTTTTGAGGTTTTTTAAATATTGTTTATTTAAATGGTAAAATTAGTTCAGATGATGTGACATATTTATTACCTTCTATTTATATTTGTGGATTTGAAAGGGTTTCTAAAATCAATCCATTTGGAAAATATATATTATCCTTTTGAAGAATCGTAAATTGTTTTGTTTTCTTGTAAATCTATATAGATTCTTTGTAAAGGTTTTGAACACAAAAGATGACCAAACATGAAATTTTTCTTGATTTAAAGCATGACACTAATCCCTAGAAGATACCTATGATTAAATTGTACCAAGGTAAATGATCTTTTTAGTGTACCCAAATGGCTTCGAACAATCAGAAAAAATAACAAGGAAGGACGATTTTTGCATAACCACAACAAAAAAAAATAAACATAAAAAAGAAACACCCCACTACCTTTGCTCTTGATACCAATTGACGAATATTAGATATCTTTTAACAACAAGCACTAAAGAGAGAAATGTGGAATGAAGAAGTATTTGTAGAGATAGAAAGATAGAACAAGAAAAGCATAACTAAGTTAAAAACAACCAACCAACCACCTCCCTAAGAGCATGGATGTAACACCCCCAAATTAGGTCGCAGCGGAATAAGGGTCTGGGGCGTGTTACTTCATAGATCAATAACACAAGATATATATAGAACGACCAAAAAGTCGTTTAAAAACGATACATTGGATTTAACAAAGTATTTGTTACATAAGCCCGCAAGCTTCACTTCTTCACTTGTTCAAAAAACTAAGATTTCTATCCCATGACAGATATACAAAATGTAATGCGACAAAATCTTTAATGCATGATATCCAAATCAAAACCACCAATGTATCCCTTGCACCTCGTGCTTATTGACCTCCTAAAAAACATTGCTTTAAAATGTTAATCACAATAATGTTGTGTGATATCATAGGTATTTATAAATCAGTATATTGGTAAGACCACAAGATTTTCCCAAGTGTATGTTAACTGCAAACAGATTCAGACAACCAAATAGAATTTAATTACGTTGGCCCTAAGCTCATGACACAGTAGCTCGACCTAAATTGAATACCATAAAAAGGCCTACATTGCCCGAGAGGATGTCTAACCCGCAACATCTATTATGTTATCGACATGGTATAGTCTGTTCGTATATCCCAGTGATAGCTAATCACCCGAATGGGGATGTCAATCCTAATAGATCTATTCATAACATTCGCTACGCTCATAATCCAGTAAACTGGCAATTCATGATAATGGGCTCGACTAGGGTTCGTCACGTAAATGATCGAATGCAACCTAAATTAACATAGGTCGTATAAGCACTAATCGCTTTGATTAACTAACATCATATACAAGTCTATGTTAGTTACATCATACTATCGTTCGGGCTATCATAATTTAAGAGGTCATGTAGTGACGTATGAGGAGCTAGGACACTTTAAATCGTAAATCCAACAACTCGTCGATACGCCACCCCGAAGAGGCCTCATTATGAAACTCCCTAGTAATATAGTACTTTGATAACCACATATAATTCTATATAGCTTCATCACCGTCTATTTGTAATTTAGAAATCGTTGTTATAGAGTGAAAACGTTTATAATTATCGTTTTAGTAAAACTAGCATAACTTTCCCGTTTTAAACCCGTTTCTCGCGTTTCTTACGTCCACGTCTTCGTATTAAGATGATATATAAAAATATTACATTTTTATATTTTATAACCTTCTGATGAACAATACTTTTACTGTTCATGACATTTTATAAATTTAATTGTCGTAAAACCCGTAAATGCAACAACTTATTCGTTTTAATCCCGATTTTAGCGATTCCTTCGAGCACGTCTTCGTTATCAAAATTATCACATTTTTATTAAGGGGGTCTGCTGATGAACAGTAATTTTTACTGTTCATAGTTTATAAAATTACTTTTATAAACTTTAATTATCGTAAACGTCGTATTTTATTCGTTTTAGCTCCGTTTTTAGTAATTCTTTCGAGCACGTTCTCGTAATTGAAAGTTCTATTTATTTATGAGGTTTAAAAAAATAAATGTTTCTGTCATGAACAGTAACTTTTATAAAAATAGTTTTATAAAAGTATTTTTATACATTTTAAGTATATAAACTCGCGAAATTAATATCTTCTTCGTTTTTAATCGAAAAATTACGTTTCTTATTGTTTTGGAATCCTAAAAATATGTGTGATTTAATAAAAACACCAAACCTTCTGTTTGTAGAATTTTTATAACAAGTTTTTATATAAATTCTTTTATAACTCTGGTTATTATCGTAAAACTCGTAAACTACGTATCTTTTTCGTTATTAATCCGTTTTTCGAGTTTCTTACTTTTTGGAATCGTCATGAGGTGTACTATCTTTCTAAAGTGTCAAAACTACTATCTAAAACACGAAATCTAACATCCCTTTTTAAATCTTTAGGTGCACTCATTTTTATAACTTGTTTTCTATATTTTTCAACTTAATAAATACCACAAGTTATCCAATACTTATTTTATATTATGTCATATATATATATAATAGTGTCCATAGGTCCATAATTGTCCAAAAATGTCCAAAAAATCACAAGATCCATTTGTGTACACACTTATTTATATAAGAACTTTCATAAGTATACTTTAACTACTAGTTTATATATGAACTTTTTATACTTTAACAAACATGATACCATACTTATAATCCCATTATATCATGATATTATCAACTACATAACATATGTAAAAGTGTTCAAAATCATAATCACAAGTAGAAACTCATTTCACATGTTCAAGAGTATCCTAAATGGTGATTTTACTATATAGAACATATATACACATAAAATGATAAATGTAAAGTGATTAGAGTTTTTAGATAACCTTATGATGATGTATGATGATAACCAACACAATCTAAACCCTTGTTTAGATGAAAAACCAAAGCTTACAAGCTTAGAAAACCCTAATTCCAATAGAAACCCTAATCTTGCTTTTCTTGCTTCAATACTTGTAAACCTTTAACCAACCCTTGCAAACAACTTAAGACATCTTAGATATGATGTAGGTATGTGTGTATGGACTTGGAAAATCAAGCTATGAATTATATAAAAGGGGTGTTTGATGCCGTGGGTTTTGAAGAGCAAAAAGGAGGGATAGTTTTTTATTTTTGTTAAGTGTTGAAGTGTATGTGTTATCTCTTGAAAGGTGCAAGTATTATATGATATAAGACTTAGTCAAAAGAGGTCTAGGAAGTCTTGAGACAAAGGGGAGTAAATCATGGAAGTCCTTATGGTCATGGTATGGGTTTTACTTGTAAAAGTCATAAGTCTTTACTAGTTGTTGAATGTACATAGCAAGTTGCAAGATTTTTGTCATTTCTTTTGATATCATAAGACCAAATCCGGCCATATAGATATTCGTAGGATATATTTTTGTGATTTTTGAGTATTGGTTATAAAAATGGGTATTTGTTGAAGCGTAGAATTATTTTTGTGGTTTCGGGTATGCCTAAACATATTTTATCGCGAAACGTAACCAATTTACGTAACCAATAAAAATAAAAATGAACAATGACCATAATTATTCTCAAAATAATTATTTAATACTTGCTTGATGTAAACGTTTAATTGTTTGATGCTCGTTTACATTGAACGATAATTTTTAGCTTACGCGATTTAACTTAACGATTACAATTTAAAGTAAACGCGTACAATACTAAAAATACATAGTGTATCGCAGACAGTAAACACTTTACGTAACTGATAAAATAAAATGAACAAAGACCATAATTATTCTCAAAATAATTATTCTAATACTCTTGAATTGATTGTTAAACGCTTAATTGTTTGATGCCCGATTACTTTGATTCGATCATTATTTAGCGTTCGCCGATTTACTTAACAATTTGATTAAAACAAACGCGTACATGACAAAAGGTAAATAGTACAATTATCTGAGACGTCGAATGCACCCTAAAAACATGGGGTGTTATAGTCTCCCCTGTTAGATGAGCCTTGTCCTGAAGGCTTAAGACGCGGCACTTGACGACGGCGCAGTCTTTGCGAAGAGGTGTGGGTATTTCTTCCGATTAATGATAATATTTTTCTTTGATCATTAACTATGTTTAATAATGCCATATTCATACCTTAAGTGATTTGTCATCGTCAAGTAAACATTCGACTAAATAACTTGTTTATGTAAACTTTTACGTAGTATGGCATTATATTTGTTATTATCAAAACATGAAGATCATTAAATATAAATATCATTTTTACGCGAATATTTATATTAACAATATCCCTCTTTTTGATGATGATAAAATATAAACTCATGTGTAATTAAAAGTTACTAAATAAGTATTTAGTGGATGAGTTTACATCTCTTCTCTCCCTTTTTGTCAAAGCAAAAAGTGTTGTAGAGGTGTTCCTTGCAAGTCTTGTTTTGACGAATGCTAAGTGACTTGGTGTTGAATGCAAAGTAAAAGAAATAAAGACTATATTGCAAGTGCTCCCCCTTGGTGTATGCTTCTCTTTGCTTGAGGCACCAAGGAATCGAGCTATGAATGAGTGCTGCAAAACAAAGTTAGTAGACAAGCAAATATATATGGCAACAACACAAGCACATATATCATAATAAGCAATCAAAAATCACCACAACAATTTCAATAATGTTAAATCCATTATAAGGGAAATTAACATAAAATTTGGCTTTAAAGACTAAAATACAATAAAATTAACCTAGAAAAGAAAACAACTAAAGATTCTAAATCTTGGGATAAATATCATTTTACCATATAATCCGAAAGGCGAGGTGAAATTTCCATGCGGGTAATGCGGAAAGTATGGTGGGTTTGATAAAGAGCCGAGGTGGTGTCGAATGTATGAGAACATGTAGTTGACACGGTTTCAGAGCATTTGGATCTCATGCCTTGTGGTGCTACAACATTGACAAAACATGTTGCGGAGGTGAGGCATGTCATTTGGATGAACAAAATCCATGATGTTTGGAGGATTGGGAAAATATTGATTTTCAAGATTTGGTGGTGGATGGTGAAAATTTTTAAGTGAAGGTGCATTATTGTGGAGATGAGGTGTATTGTTGTTAATGTTAACAAACAATGGTTGAGTTGATGGTAGTGGCTTAAATCCCGATGGTGGATGTGGAAACCTGGGTGGTGGTTGTGTGACATGTGGTGGTGGAGATGGTTTGGAAGGGACTGGTGGCCAATTATCCATAGTTGACACATAAGGGTTATTTGGTAATGAAGTAAGTGGTGGAAGTTCTTGAGGTTCGAGTTTTAGTAGGATGGCAAAACGGAGTTTGGGTGGAGGTGCAACGTGAGTTGGTGTTGGAGACTTACTTGGAGATGATGATGAAGCTAGAGATAGATTTTGTTGGAGCTTGTGGTGGTGAAAGGGATTTCTTTCTAGGAGGTGGTGATGAAGTTCTCTCATTTGGGTGTTCCTCACTTGAGGATGGGAGATTGACATAGGTTGGATACTTGACACTCATTCTTGTAGTTTTTCTCTTGAAATTTGATGAACTTGTTTTGGAAGAGCTAGTCATAGTAATGAACTAGTAAGGTTTGTATGTAAGAATTGTGAGAAATGTGAAGAAAATGGTGTTTGAGGGTGATGATTATATGGTGAAAGTGGTGAAGTATTTTGTATAATGGTTCTTGGATTATATGGAAAACATGTTTTATCCTAAGGTTTAAAATCTCATATAGTATCATATAGCATGATTATAAGATAAAGTAGAAAATTTTAAAATCAAGAAAATTCGAATTTTGGCGTCTGGCTTGGTGATGCACGGATCTACCTAAACCACAGACGGATCTACCATATGGTGGATTCGTGGATCCGTGTCATCCAAAATATGACCAGAACTTCATTTTTGCATCTAAAACTTTAACAAACTAGCATGCAAGCTTCAAAGTTCATAACATAGTCATAGGTAGTTCAGTACACATAATCAAATATTCATGGAAAACATTAACCTAATTATAGTATCCGTAATACCAATAGTAAACAACCACATAAAAGCAACACATATCCATTAATCACTTTTGATTCTTCAAATACTTGGTGATGGTCCCAAAGTAACGGTTCAAATATTTAAACATTCCTATCTTTTATCTTTGGGCATCTGTTAGGTCCTCATTGTAGGAAAGTTCCTCATAAAATTCTAAGAATGATGGTGCTTCATTTTCATTGGACGATGAAGATGAAGAGGAGGAGGCCGAGGGAGAGGCGACTCTTTTTCCCTTTTCCTTGGTAGGATTCCTTGAGATGTTCAAAGGATTCATGACACACTCATGGAATGTGAACCTAGCAAGTAGGATAATGGCTTGAGGTTTTGTTTTGAGGATGTGATTGTAAAGACGAGTCAAAAGCATAACAAATGGCATGGGACCGTTGCGTTTATTGTTAAATTCCTCTATTCGATAAAGAATCATCAAAGTGAAGTTGAACTTCCTTTTGATGGTTAAGTAGTAAAGCATGTATGCAGTACATGCGTTTACATGATCTCTATTGCCAATGGTGCAAAAGAAATTTTCCCTAAAGAATAGTTCCTATCCTCTTAGCTCGGGATGAATATCCTCTATGTGGAGTTTGTTGGGGTCTCTTTGAAGTTGAGTTTGAGTGGTTATATGAATGGTGATGTTCTTTTTGACGAGGTCATGCTTAGGACCAAAGAAACGACTATTAGGATGATCATCAAGAGAATCTAGTAACCATTTACGTGTGTAAAAGGTTTCTAGAGCTTTTGGAGTTTGAAAGATTCGAGAGAGTTGAGATAAATCTAACTCGAAAGTGAATTGAACAAGCTTGAACTCAATGTAAGGACGTTCATCCTCATCTCTTTTGACTTCAAGACTATGGTAGAATCTAGGATAAATGGGTTCATCAAGAGTAAGAAAAGACTCAAGACATACGGCTTAAAAGGTTGGAAGCATGTTGTTTACTTTTGTTGGGAATAAAGGCTTCTTAAGTTTCTACTGCTGGTGAAGATTAGAGAAAACAGTCTAAGTCATTAGTACTGTTAGTTTAATAGTTAGTGCTGCCAGTACAAAGTGTTAGTACTGTCAGTTTATTAGTATTGTTAGTTATATATTTAGTACTGTTAGTATAAGTAAATTAGTACTGCTTATGTGATATGCATGAGATATATTAAGAATAGATATGCATTATCAGTAGACGCGTTTTTTAAGCCCATTAGGGTTTCTTGGTGTATAAAAGAAACCCTAAGGCATAGTTAGACATATAGATCTAGAAGTCATTTCTCATAGTTAGTATTCATAGTTACAAGGTTATTCTGTAACTTTGATTGTGTTCAATATATTGAAAGTTTAGCAAAATCTTGTTTTACTGTTTCATTGTTCTTCTTAGTATTACAAACTAGTTTCTGCATAGTTTAAGAAAGTACAACACAAATTCCTACCAGAATTAAAGTCTAAGGAAGTTTTCGCTTAGAGTTCACTAGGTAATACAGGAAGGTCTCTCCTTAGGTGTTGACGAAAGACATCGTGGCGCTAGAGTCTTCATAATCTTTTCCTTTCCAGTACATGTCTACATGGTTCTTAAACCTCACTGTTGGACAATTACTCTTGTAGTGTCCCAAATTCCACACTCCTAACAGGTGAGAGTTTGTTGATTCCTAGCAGTGGTAGGTATCCTACAATTTCGGGTTATGTGGCCAAACTTCTTGCAATTTCTAGACTTTATAGTGCATGGTCCATTATGGTGAAATTTGTACTAGTTGCACAAAGGTAGAGATCCAGCATATGCCTTCTTGTTTATTGGCCAAGTAGTGTGTGCTCTAGGCACCTTATTCCCTTTGTTTTGTTGGCTCGAGCTTCCATTGTGGTTACCTTCCCACTTCCTCTTGTTTCTAGCAATCGTTGTTACCTTGTCTTCTTGTCATTCAGTCTGGATCGTTGACTTGCGGGCCATGTTGGTTTTGGTCTCATAAATAGCAATAGCCTCGATAGCATTAGCCACTCGCTGGGCTACAACCCGCTCAATTTCCTCAACACTCATTCCTTGATTAATAGTTGTCATCATTTCTTGAAGATCACAGGAAACAAAATGTATATGAAGTTTCATCTAAGGAAAAATCATGACACTCTGTAATCCCAACAAATATGTAAGGTGAGACCACATCATGCAGAAATATAATATAACAACAACCATGGCATAAATAAATCCACATCATACAGTAGCATGATCGTAACCAACAACGTAGGTGAATACTGAATACTTCGTTTTACCTGAGTAAAAGAGTACAAGCTTTTCATTAACGCTACCAACCGAGTATTACTCAAGTTTAGTGGGATATAATACAAAACGAGCTACACTGACAAATCTATTTATCTGTGGGTCAGGGTGCTTCTCAAGATTCTAGATGCTAGCCTCTTATGTTATCTTTAAGTGACTTAATATTCTCTGGTGGTGATACTGATGGTGGTAGTGATGATGAAGGTAGTGCAGCAGCAAACTCGATAATGCAAGCCTTAGCAGATGGTGATCGTGAAGTATGGTGTTAAATAGACATCCGTACTGTATAGGATTTGGTCTTAGAAAACAAGATGTTATGGTGTGGGTGGTGTAGAAGCGGACTCATCAGTCTTAACTGCCTCTGTATCCTTAGCTTAAAGGGACATAATCATCTGTAGGTACAGCAGAGGGGTCGGTCAGAGCTAGGTGCTCATCCTCCTCCTCGTCCTCCTCATCCTTCTCAACATCATCATCATCGTCGTCATAATCAGATGACTCATTATCATCATTGTCTCCTCCATCGACATGATAGTCAGCAGGATCCTCCTCAGGGTCCTCCTCATCCTCCTCCGGATCGAAGTCAGCAATGTAGACTCTAGTCGAAGATCCAGAATGAGTCTGATCTGGTGCGTCCAAACCCGAAGAATGAACTGGCGAAGAATCCGAAGATGAACTAGAAGAAGATGGGCGGTGGTTTGAAGAACGAGGTGATGCATGCCTACATGCTAATCTGCGAGCTGGTAAAGGTCCAACTATCTTCCTCGCAGTCAAAAACTTACGCGGCCCATTAAGATGGGTGCGGTAAGGTCGACCAAAAGGAATAGCATCCCCAGGTCGGATAAGAATCGCTGACCGTCGACGAATCCCGGGCGGGGCAATAACAGGAGCAATAGAAAACTCAGATGATGATGATGGACGTGATGTTACCCTGTTCCTCTAACGAGCAATGGTAGCAACATGAGGGTCCTGCGATGGTGGTCCATCAGAAGAATCAGGAGCCTCAGAAGAATCGGTGCATAAGAATGGTGAAATAGCTGGTAGCGGGGAAATGTGCTCTGGTGAAGACATCTCATCTGGTGAATCAGAATCGGAACCCGAATAGGGAACCAAGCCACACAATCCAGTGGGTGAAGCGACAAGAGTCGTCTCAACCATAGGAGCGGCAGATGAAAAAATAGGAGCAGTAGTAGAAGTCTCTGGAGCAACCACAAAAGTAGAAGGAATAACAGTAGGAATATCACCAAAAAGAATAACCCGAGAGGGCGGTGATCCCACACTCTCATCCGAAGAATCAGAAGAAATAGTGATAGCTGAAGCTGCCATGATCTGCACAAGCAAAAGTTTATATAAATCTCCTTTATATGAAACTATGCAAGGCGTAAAGAAACGATAAAATGAATGGCAAGGTAAATATGACAATATGTAATACTCTCAAGTATATATAGAAATCTCATATATATGTATGCAGCAAGGATAGACAATACGTAAGCACAGATAGACGCATATAGGATCACATACTGGTTATAGAGACCAGACCTAGTATAACTACCTGGTTCTCTATAACCTTGGCTCTGATTACCAATCTGTCACACCCCCAGACGGGGCCTGGACGGAATACGTGTCCGAGGGCGTGACGTCATAACAATCCGATCACAAAGCAATAAAGAACGACCACTAATCATGGACGTTTGAAAAAGTTTACTCGTTGCATAAAAGAAAATAAATTTAAGTCTTACAACCCATAATATTTAAGTTATATGTAGCGGAAGCATAACAAAGTTTTGATAATGACAACGAGTAAATAATAGATAAGTCTTGAAATTGGCGAAGTCACATAGCACATAGACTCCATATAGCATCAAGAATCAATCCAAGCTAAGCACCTGAGAAAACATGTTTAAAACGTCAACATAATGTTGGTGAATTCATAGGTTTAAGTTAATACAAGAGTGGACCACAAGATTTCAAAACGTATGCGACTACTATAACAGATACAACATCACATAAAAAGTATTTACTGTTGCGCTAAGCTCATGACACTGAAGCTAATAATCAACAGGGCATGTTACATCCTGTCGCATAGTATTCCTGCCCTTAACCGGTGTCCCAAACCAAAGACCACCATAATGCACAATCGACATGACATATATCCGTTTGTTCTTCGTTAAGTGGAACCAAAGCGGATAGGGATAATTAGTCCCAATAGATCTATTTACTCACTCGCGCTCCCTCAACCGGTCCTCCGGTCGAGAAACTAACAGTTCATGATAATTTGGGCAGTAGTAGGTTTGTAAGCAACTTAGGCAACACATAAACATGTAAAACTCGCGTAAAGAACTTGTGTCCAATTTAAAAGCAAACAATGTTTCTCACCCCATGGTATAAAGCATTTGTAAATCAGTAAAAATGTGGGGCTATGAACTCACCTTAGCAAGGATAAGCGATAACCACAACAAATGATGAAGATATAAGGAGGTCTAGCCGCGACCTAGAGTAAATATGGGTATGACTTAGCATTCGTCAAAGAAACAAGTAAAGCATCCATGTTCATCATTTAAAGCATCCAAGTGTGTTTGCGTTTTAGTAATAAAAGACTTTGAAACTTTACCATGTCTTAGTTAAATCCCGACACTTGCAAAAAGTTACTATTTTTAGAAACTTTCCCTTTTAGGAAACTTTTTAGTTTCAAAACGTTAATAGCGTCCCCTATTTTCTTAAGTTTCCATATTTTACAAATCGCTTAAACAATTCTAAACCGCCTAATCCTTATGTTTAAATCGCCTAAATGTCCAATTCGTACCATTTTTAATAATCCTACTTTTTATTAAGGTCGTCATCTCAAATAACCTTTCATGACATTTCTAGTTGTTCTAACTAATTACCCATCATTTCTATATGTTTCGCTCGCATTTAAAATATCCAAAATCGTCCGAAAGTGCCCGAAACCCCCTTTTACTATTCCAAACAGCAAGCATTAATTAGAGTGTTTCTTAAAAATCTATCTTTCCGATTTGTGGTAAAAATGTCTCTCGTTTTTTACTTTTAGGCTAAGCGGTTGCCAACGTTATAGTAAAATCTCATTCCGGACAACTTTCGTGTTTTATACTTAAGCCGATTCGGACCCGAAGGGCTCCGAATCGCCCGTTTTAGCTGCTGATCTGGTCATTACATTTCCGTTTTCGCCGAAAAATGTTTCGAATTTCATTTGGCCATAACTTGGATGCGTTTTAAAAGTCGATTTTAAAGTGTGATATATGAAAAATTATCTATTTGAAATAAGCTCTTCAAAAACTACTTTTACGTCTAATGAAAACATTTTTAAGTCCTTCAAAACCACAAAACTAATTCGGGACAGCAAGTTTATTTTGCCGAAATATGACCAAAAATCAACCCAAAGACTACGCTATTAGTGCCCTAATCTATTCAAGCCTTTATTTACAACTAATCCACCCAAAACTAACCTTAATCCCACCCTAATACTAATGTTTGCAACTCTCATCAACTCTCAATCTCGCCAAGAACATAATATAAAACATAAACATAAAGTGGTAACAATGTTTACTTCCATTTTATAAAAGGAGTGTACAAAGTATTAACTTATTTCTTTTGTAAAAATTAACACAAACACATAATCTTTATGAACAAAATAATCTATAGAAATAATAGATGAAACCAAGTAGGATCATGTTAAAGTGTTACTAACAAATTCAAGAGAGCAAGTAGCAAGAACACTAGATCTATACCCACAAACTATAGATCTATAAAAACCCCAAATAATCTTGCAAACCCTAACTTTATAATTCTTGAAATCTTTGAAAAATAACCAACCAACACTTGGATCTACCTTAGATATAACTAGGAATAAACTTAGAATACTTGGATCTTGCTAGAAATCAAAAGTTATGGATGTGTTTGGTTGTTGAGGTGGTGCCGTGAGCTAGGGGAGGAGAGGGAGAGAGATGTGTGAAAATTTTGTGGCTAGTGAAATGAGTTATAACCCTAAGTTGAGATAAGTGTTAGTATTTATAGCACAAGACTAGGGTTAGGAGGGTTAGATGTGTACACAAGTGACCAACACACACCAAGAGTGTGTGTGTTATGTGGTTCGGCCAAAAAGGGCTCACAAGGACCAAGATGGTTCAATTTTTCTAGCCAAGGTTCACTCAAGATGGATATGGTTCAAAGTTACTAGTCAAATGTGTAAGAATAGTGTAAGTAAACACATGAGGTTCCATACTATTGATAGTGCCATGAGAATTGACTCATTCCAATAAGTCATTTTCTCTCATCTTTCATGCACACCTGGGTGGGATACCAAAATAAGTTTGCCATTTCCTTTTATTTTGGAGTTCAAGTAAGTTGTTGTATGTATTTTAGGCGCCCACATTTTGGCTATGTAAAAGGAGTAAGAACGAAATTTTTATTTTTTTTTTAGTATTATGGACACTAGAAATACGATAACTTGAGTTACACAAAAAGATTTCGAGTTTCCCCGGGGTTTCCGTTGGTCTAAAAACGCGAAAAACGCAAATTTAAAGGGATAAACCCTAAAATAATTAATATCTGGAGAGACTAAAAATCACGAAACACTCAGGAAAGCTAATATAACACATATAATGCCTAAATAAATTTTTAACCGATGCCGGAACCGTCCGTGATGTTTTTTCAGTTTTTACGCAGTTTAGTTCCTCTAAATTGCAGATTTAAATTGTAACGATAAAATTCAAAGTAGATCGGATCAAGTGGGTTCGAATAACTTACCTGAGAAATTTACGGGGTGGTGACATCATTTCCTTCCCCCTTAGAAGAGCTTTATCCTCAAAGCTTAAGACGTAGCTTGAGATGCGGGTACAGGGTTAGCAAAAAGATGAGGTACTATCCTTTACATTTGGTCTTACGCGTTCCCAGGTAAACTCGGACCTCTTCTCTAGAATCCAAACGGTACCTTCACGATTGAATGCGACGTTGCTTCAACGCTTGACTTCACGTCCATAATCTCAACCGGTTCTTCAATGAAATTAAGCTTTTCATCAATGTGGATTTCGTCCAATGGAATCGCGAGCGGTTCATCGGATAAGCACTTCTTAAGGTTCGAGACGTGAAAGTACATGAAACACCGGCTTAGTCTCCTCTAGTAATTCTATTCGATATGCAACTACCGTTCCCAACCTTGGCTAGAATTTTAAAAGGTCCAGTATATACGATGGTCATCCAAGCTTCCCCGGTTGCCGAAACTTATTAACACCTTTCCGCCAGGGCGATACTTTAAACTTAACCTATCCCCAACCGTGAAACTCTAATGGCTTAACGTCTCTAATCAAGGCGTAGCACTTTGTCGAGATCACGTGAACTTGCATACGATTGCTTGATTTGGATCATCTTCTCATTGTCTCCACGAATAAGTTCTGGTCCAGTATGCTAGCGTCTTCTCCCACCTCACCCAACAGACTAGGTGAACCGCAATTTGCGACCATACAACCCTCAAAAGGAGCCCTCCTTAATACTTTGTAAGATAACTTGAAATTTGTAGAGAATCACACCTGTCACAACTAAGTCACAGCAGAAAAAGAGTATAATGAGCCCCATCCCTTCCCGAAATCTATCACACATGCTCCTGAGTGAGAGCATTGTCTTCCAGTGTTGGATAGTCCCTCTGGTCACTTTTGAGCACCTGTTTCTGAGGGGGTGATTGCACGTCATCAATATCTAATTGAGTTCCAAAAGCTTCTTGAAGAATTGCAGAATTAAGGACACGAACCTACCCAATCGGCGATCAGAAGGATGATCGAAACAGGCACTCCATGTCTCGACAAAATCTACTTCTTTCCAAGATATTTCCCTGTGTCATTTCTCCATTGATGTTCAATCTCCTTAGCAGGCAGAAAAATGAGCAGATTTAGTGAGTCGATCGACTATAACCCCTGATCATATCTTGCCCACTGCCAGTTTTTGTAACTTTGTCCACTAATCCATGATTTAGTTTTCCATTTTCCATTTATGGATTTTTGGCTGATACCATAGACCTGACGGTTTTTTGTAGCTGACTGCTTTAAAACCTTTGGGTGCGCAAGTCATATCCTTTTCTCACATACGTGGCAATTTCTGCTATCATGTTGGGCCACCAGTATAGCTTCTTTAAATCTTGGTACATCTTGTCCGATCCAGGTTGATCGAATACTTTGACTTATGTACTCGTGTATAATCAAAGCGTCTCAAGATCACCAAACATATATCCAGCTCTTATTCTTCAAACACAACGTTCATCTGCTTAACGTGGCTCCAGTAACTTAATCATGCAATGCAAATTCCTCGTTCTGAAATTCTCTTCTTTTCTCCCTCCAACCTTAAGCATTCATGATCCCGTGCAGGGAGGTTCAAACCGATTGTCATAACCAAGGCTCGAACTCGTAGTGGCTTAGGTCTATTCTTTCGGCTCAACGCATCAGCCACCACATTCGCCATCCGGGGTGGTAGCAGTAACTCGCAGTCATAGCACTTAACAGTTCTAGACCACCACGTACGTTGCCTCATATTCAAAACTCTTTCTGATCTAGAAAAGTTGCAAACTCTTATGATCATGTACTCAACGCACTTCGCGCCGTAAAGGTAACGTCTTCACATCTTTGAGATCGAACACCACGAGCTTCCCAATTCCATAACATGTGTCATGTAGTTCGGTTGCTCAAGTAGGATTTGAGTCTTGGCGGGAAGCATAAGCTATGACTTTCTCTTTCTGCATCAACACTGCGCCTAATCCCTTATGAGAAGCATCACAATATACTACGAAGTTTTCACTTCCCTCGGGCAATGCCAAAATCGGTGCACTACACAACTTTTGTTTCAATGTCTGGAAAGCAGTTTCTCCTTTCCACCACTAATTTGACTTTACACTTTTTCTGAGTCACTTTGTCATAGCTTGGCGATCTGGAGAATCCTTCGATAAATCGTCGGTATAAACCGGCAAAGACCTAGAAATTTGGCGGAATTCTGTTGGAGTTTTGGGTGAATCCCCAATCCTATGAATTGACTCAATCTTCGTCAGGATCACCGTGAATGCCTTCGCTAGTCAAATCACGTGTCCAATAAATTATACCTTCGACAGCAGAAAGTCACACTTCGTGAACTGGCGTCCCAATTCATCCTTCTTGATAATTCCAAGATAGTCTAGATGTACATCCATATGTCTTCTTTGGATCTTAAGTAGATAATATGACAGTCGATGACATGATCACGAACCTTAACTAGGTATGGTCTGCATACCCTGTTCATCAATCCAATGAACACTAAAGATGCCGGCGCATAATCAACCACCCGAAGGGCACTATGGATCTCGTATGACCATTAAGCGATTTCTAAAACACCGTCTTTGGGATATCCCTCGATCACGACTCTGAGTTGGTGTAACCCAACCTCAATCGATCTTTGAGTACACACTTGACTCCTTGGTAATTGATCAAACCATTCGTCGATTCCTCAGCAAGTTGGTAACATTTTTCACAGTAAAGCTTGTTAAGTTTATTACGTAGTCGATACACATTCGGAAAGAGCCGTCTTTCTTTTTAGACAAACAGAAAACCGAGCTCCCCAGGGTGAGAACTTGTCCTTATAAATCTCTTGCAAAAGTTTCTTTGAAATTGAGTAGACAATTCTTCCATCTCTGACGGTGCTAACCTATAAGGGGCTCGAGCTACAGGTGTAGCACCTGGGACTAAGTCAATTTGAAATTCGACTTGTCGTGTGGGTGGTAGTCCAGGTAAGTTTTCTAGGAAAACTTCTGGAAAGTCCCGTACAGTCGGCGCATCTTCAAGTCGCTTCTCATTCGACTTGTCTTTGTTTTCCTTCACCGTAACTTGTGCCAGAAATAGTTGACAACCTTTGTCTCTATATACTTCTGGGCCTTTTCACATGATATAATGCTCAACTTTGATTTCTTCTCCTGGCACCTTATGTCTCCTTGAGAACAGTCCAAATTTCATTATCCATAAGGAATACGCACTATCTTCTCGTCACAGACAATCACTGCATAATTCTTTGCTAACCAATCCATGCCGATGATAACGTCGAAACTACCCAACTCTATAGGCATCAGGTCGATATTAAATGGATGTCCTAACAATCCTAATGTACAGCCCATAGGCACAGTGTTGGAATCTGAAGTCCTTTCGTCGGCTAGTTCGATAGCGTAACTAACATCTAAGGCATAGGGTGTGATATCTAGCAACGCACTAAAAGTATTTGATATGAAACTCTTATCGGCGCCAGAGTCAATAAAATACCATGATGATACGGTAAAGAAGGAACTATCGGTGACATTGTTGAACCTGGGTTTAGCGTCACCTCCTCCTAGTGCAATGCTCTGACGTCTTGCATCAGGGAACACTTGCTTTGTTTCTACGGTTTTTGGTTTCTTGATCGGGGGGCATCTTTCCGGTAATGTCCATGTGGCTCACACTGTTCAAAACAAGTCACAACCCTCTGATTCACTATTTGGCCTCTCTGGGTGGGGGTAGTGGGATTGGTAACCCTGCAATTTCTGGTCAAATGTCCAACCTTGTTGCACTTCCCACATCTTATGGTGCAAGGGCCTACATGATGAAGCTTACACTTTTTTGCATGACGACAAGTAACCTTCTATCATCTTCACCCCATCATTGTTTTACCACCATCCATAAGACTCTAGCAACATTCCAGTCCTCGCAGTATTCTGCGTTTGTGGGGTGGTTGTTGGGCCCATGTTGTTTCCATAGTTGTTGTCCAATCGTCTCTTGTTTCTCTGCATTTCCTCACAGCATAACCCTTCAACTTTTGATCCATCAAGTTGTTGGAAATTCGAACAACATCTTGTAGGCTTGTAGGTTCTGCAGCAATCACATTTCCTTGGATATTATCGGGAAGACCTCCAATAAATTTCTCCAACAACCGATCTTCTCTCCTCGGAACCAATCATTTTGTGGCACATTCATGGTGAGTTCCTGGAACCTTTGAGTGTAACTAGTGATGTCATTGTTTTTCACCGACAGATTCCACAGCTCGGTTTCCATCTTTTGGATCTCATTTCTCGGGCAATACACTTCAGTCATCAGTTTCATCATATGCAACATCAGTTTCGATGGTTCTCTTGTGAGAGTTCCACCAGGTTAGTGCACTGTCGAGTAAGGTACAAGTTGCATACTTCACTTGATATTTCTCCGGACAGTTGCTGATGTGGAACACAGTTTCCATCTTCTCACTCCACCTTATCAGACCAACCACTCCTTCGGTTCCTTCAAAACTTGTTGGTTGACACTTTATGAAGTCCTGGTAAGTACATTCACGAGCAACCAACCTATCGCCTCTTCCATTCACATTGTGGTTCTCATTTCTGTCACCGTTGTTACCTCCATGGTTTCCATTTCCATTTGCATTTCCATTTCTATTTCCATTGTCATTCCCATTCCCAAGTTCAAGATTTTGGTTTACTTGATGAGCTTCTAGAGCTGCGTTCACACGTTGATCGATCATTTCTTCAATTGCGGCATGGGTTATTCCAGAACGAGTGTTTGTCATTGTTCTACATCACAAGACATAACCCATAGTGAGATTTTTGAAACGAATATACAGCATCAGGTAATGATAATTTAATACATGCTATGAAGTAAAATTTAATTGTAACACGTTTGCCAGGAAAAATAAATAACAATATAGATAAATAAGCGAGAGAATCAAAACAAGCTTTTCATTTCATAAATAAAAGCATAATTCGGTTACAACCAATATCCAAAATAGGTTCATCATCCACAATTATTTACTGCTAATACCTAGACCTAACCGTTGGCCTAATGTCCTACATGATCAGGGTGCAACTAAATTATGGACGAAAACCGAAACGCCTCCCAAGGTACAACTCCAACCTCCTAAGTCTCCCTCGAGCATCATCACGATCCCTACGAATCTGACGAAACTCCTCCTGTGAAAGGGACATATGAAGACGAAGGCTACTCACACGATCCCTCTCAATATCCAACATAGCACGAACCTTGAGGTTCTCCAACCTCAAGCTATAGATCATCTCAGCCATCCTAGCCCTGTCTCCACTACAATCAACCTGATCGCCAGGAGCCTCGCAACCATCTCTTACATCTCAATCCCAACAATCCAATCAACAAGAACCTCAGACATGTTGATGTAAAAGTCACGCAAACAGCATTAACCCAAGACAACCGGCGTATCCTCGACTGAACCTAACAATGCCATCCCTAGTGCCAGATGAGTCAGGAGAATCCATCCCATCTGGCCTACAATCTCCATCCTTACTAACGCGTCAGTCAAAGTCGATACCTACCTCAAATTCATCTGTGCTCTCCATACGCTGCGTCAGCCTCATACTCCCTTCTGTGTCATCTATCCAGGCATCTCCTATGGTCAAACCTACATATCTCCAACCTCATCACCCATCACTATACTAACTTCCCATAACAACCCAGTCCCTGTAAGACCAACCTCGGCATCCTCCTCTATGCTAGCCTCCATGAATGATGAATCTCTATACCGCTTTATGCGGTGGTGAGAGAGTCAGCAGATCAAGTAGGAACTAAGGATCCCGTAACTGGCATAGATAATGGGTGCGAACTCAACTCGTTGATCACCATCTCTTACAGTGGTCCAGCAATAATGTGAAAATAAAATGTCATGTGTCTCTCTGGTGAACCTCCCTGAGTGATAAACACTGATGTAGTCGGTGGATACAAAGTAGATAATGGAGCAGCACACCAACGACGAAATGCCTCACTACGTCGTGGTGCTCTCCTCTCGGAGGGTAACACAATCTGGGTGGTACATCTCTAGTCGAAGATCCCGAATGAGCCTGATCTGACACATCCAAAACCAAAGAATGAACTGGCGAAGAATCCGAAGATGAACTGGAAGAAGATGAGTGATGATCTGGAGAACGAGGTGATGCATGCCTCGATGCTAATCTGCGAGCTGGTAAAGGTCTAACTCTCTTCCTTGCAGTCAACAACTTACGCGGCCCGTTAAGATGGGTGCGGTAAGGTCGACCAAAAGGAATAGCCTCCCCGGGTCGGATAAGAGTCGCTGACCGTCGACGAATCCCGGGAGGGGCAGTAACAGGGTCATAGGAACACAAGTGATTGAGGAGGACTTGTTGTTTACCCGCTCCTCCCAACGAGCAAGGTAGCAACATAAGGGTCCTGCAGTGGTGGTCCATCAGAAGAATCAGGCCTCAAGAAAGAATCGTGCATATTGAATGGTGAAATAGCTGGTAGCGGGGAAATGTGCTCTGGTGAAGTCATCTCATCTGGTGAATCAGAATCGGAACCCGTATAAGGAACCAAGCCACACAATCCAGTGGGTGAAGCGACAAGAGTCGTCTCAACCATAGGAGCGGCAGAGGAAATAACAGGAGCAATAGTAGAAGTCTCTGGAGCAGCCACTAAGTAAAGAATAACAGTATGGATATCCACCAAAAGAGAATAAACACCGCGAGGGCGGATGATCCCACACTCTCATCCAAAGAATCAGAAAAATTAATTATAGGCTCTGACGCTGCCATAATCTGCACAAAGCAAAAGATTATATAAAAATCTCCTTTATATGAACCATGCAAGGCATAAATAATGCTAAAATAATGCAAAGTAAATATGGCAAATATGATAATACCTCATACGTATATAATAGTAATCTTATATATATGAATGCAGCAAGGATAGGCAACAAGTAAGCACAATTAGAGGCGCATAGGATCACATACTAGTTATAGACCAACTAGTATAAACTACATGGTTTCTCTATACCGATTGCTCTGAATACCAATAGTCACACCCCCAAACGGGCCTGACTGAATACGTGTCCGAGGTGCGTGACGAACATAACAAATCCGATCACAAAGCCACTAAAGAACGACCAACTAATCATAGGACTTTTGAAAAAAGTTTTACATCTTTCATAAAAATAAAATAGATTAAGTTTTACATCCCATAATAATTAAGTTAAAATAGCGAAGCATAACAAAGTTTTAATAATGACAACGAGTAAATAATAGATAAGTCCTTGGAATTGGCTGAAGTCACATAGCACATAACTCCACCTTATCAATCAGAATCATCCAAAGCATAAGCACCCTGAGAAAACATGTTTAAAACGTCAACATAATGTTGGTGAATTCAAGTTGTTTAAGTTAATACAAGAGTGGACCACAAGATTTCAAAAACGTATGTGAACTACTATAACGAATACAACATCAATAAAAGTATTTACTGTTGTAACTAAGCTCATGAACACTGCAGCTATTTAACAACCAGGGCATGCTACATCCTATCGTATAGTATTCCGCCCTAAAACCGTTGTCCCAAAACCAAAGACCACCACAAAATGTACAATCGACATGACATATATCCGTTTGTTCTTCGTTAAGTGGAACCAAAGCGGATAGGGATAATTAGTCCCAATAGATCTATTTACTCACTCGCGCTCCCTCAACCGGTCCTCCGGTCGAGAAACTAACAGTTCATGATAATTTGGGCAGTAGTAGGTCTTAGGCAACACATAAACATGTAAAAATTGCGTAAAGAACTTGTGTCCAATTTAAAAGCAAACAATGTTTCTCACCCCATGGTATAAAGCATTTGTAAATCAGTAAAAGTGTGGGGCTATGAACTCACCTTAGCAAGGATGAGCGATAATCACAACAAGTGATGAAGATATAAGGAGGTCTAGCCGCGACCTAGAGTAAATATGGGTATGACTTAGCATTCGTCAAAGAAACAAGTAAAGCATCCATGTTCATCATTTAAAGCATCCAAGTGTGTTTGCGTTTTAGTAATAAAAGACTTTGAAACTTTACCATGTCTTAGTTAAATCCCGACACTTGTAAAAAGTTACTATTTTTAGAACTTTCCCTTTTAGGAAACTTTTTAGTTTCAAAACGTTAATAGCGTCCCCTATTTTCTTAAGTTTCCATATTTTACAAATCGCTTAAACAATTCTAAACCGCCTAATCCTTATGTTTAAATCGCCTAAATGTCCGTTTCGTACCATTTTTAATAATCCTACTTTTTATTAAAATCGGCATCTCAAATAACCTTTCATGACATTTCTAGTTGTTCTAACTAATTACCTAACATTTCTATATGTTTCGCTCGCATTTAAAACATCCAAAATCGTCCGAAAGTGCCCGAAACCCCCTTTTATTATTCCAATCAGCACGCATTATTTAGAGTATTTCTTAAAAATCTATTTTTCCGATTTGTGGTAAAAATGTCTCTCGTTTTTGACTTTTAGGCTAAGCGGTTGCCAACATTATAGTAAAATCTCATTCCGGACAACTTTCGTGTTTTATACTTAATCCGATCGGAACTCCGAAGGGCTCTGAATCGCCCGTTTTAGCTGCTGATCTGGTCATTATATTTCCATTTTCGCCGAAAAATGTTTCGAGTTTCATTTGGCCATAACTTGGCCGTTTTATGTCCGATTTTAAAGTGTGGTATATGAAAAATTATCTATTCGAAATAAGCTCTTCAAAAACTACTTTTACGTCTAATGAAAACATTTTTAAGTCATTCAAAACCCCAAAACAAAGTTGGGACAGCAAGGTTGTTCTACCAAAATACGCCCAAAAATCAACCCAACTCGCATATTAGTGCCTAATCTAGCCCTAATATTTATTTACCAACAACCAACCAACAAAACTAAACCTTAATCCACCCTAATATCTATTGTTGCAACTCTCATCAACTCTCAATCTCGCCAAGAACATAATATAAAACATAAACATAAAGTGGTAACAATGTTTACTTCCATTTTATAAAAGATGACAAAATATTAACTTATTTCTTTTGTAAAAATTAACACAAACACATGGATCTTTATGAACAAACATAGATCTATAAAGAAAATAGATGAAACCAACAAAGATTCAAGGAACACTTACAAATCAAGAAGAGCAAGTAGAGAAAACACAAGATCTATACCCACAAACTATAGATCTATAAAACCCCAAATAATCTTGCAAACCCTAACTTTATAATTCTTGAAATCTTTGAAAAATAACCAACCAACACTTGGATCTACCTTAGATAACCTTAGAAGTGAACTTAGAATACTTGGATCTTGCTAGAAATCAAAAGTTATGGAGAGTGTATGGTGTTGGGGTTGTGCCGTGGCCAAAGAGGGAGAGGGAAGAGAGATGTGTGAAAATTTTGTGGCTAGTGAAAAGGGTTATAACCCTAAGTTGTGATATCACATGGTATATATAGGTAAGAGCTAGGGTTAGATGGGTTAATTGGTGCATACAAGTGACCAACACACACCAAAAGTGTGTGTGTCATGTGGTTCGGCCGAAACTTGGTCACAAGGACCATTGTGGTTCAAATTTTCTAGCCAAGGTTCATAAACTTAGCTTATATCTTGGTCTTGGTTCATGTGGAGTCAAAGTGTGTAAGTAACATGTGATGTGTAAGAGTCTTGCATGCATGCATGTTGCTAGGATACAAAATGTCACTTTCTTTCATTAGTATGGCAATATTTTCAAAATTGGAGTTAGTGGTTTAAGGATGATTTAATTTCAAGTACCAAAAGTGTTTTGGCTTAGCTTTAGGCATCTTCATATGTATGGGAATGAGGGTGAACGAAATTTTTAAGCTTAGGGTATAATATTATCGATAACTTGAGTTTACACGAAAAGATTTCGAGTTTCCGGGGTTCCGTTTGGTCAAAAACGCGAAAAACGCAATTTAAAGGATAGAACCCTAAAATTAATGTCGGAAGTGATTAAAAAATCAGGAAACACTCAGGAAAGCTAAAATAACACATATAATGCCTAAATAAATTTTTAACCGATGCCGGAACGCGTCCGATGACGTTTCTCAGTTTTTACGCAGTTTAGTTCCTCGGTAAACTGTCAGATTTTAACGTAACGAATAAAATTTAAAGTAGATGACCGGAATGAGTCGGAATACTAACCGGGAATTTACGGGGTGTGACAATCTTCTCACGCTTAGAATAAATCTTTTTACAACACTTCCCCCTAGTATCTTAAATGATGCATACTTGAAATCACAAGTTCTATGCTAGTTCTGTTATCAAATGGATCAACGTACCTTAGATTGTATCATTTTTCACTTGTTCAATCAAAAATGGCAACCTCATATGCAATTTTTGAGGGGGAGAAGTGTGAATTAACTACATGTTGATTAATGTTTGAAAATGGTCATACGGCTCCTGAACACATCAGTCCAGGACTCGGGCATCAACTTATACGCTCGGACCTATCAATTCAGGGCTCGTACCACAACCTCCTTCTCCAACACCTAATGTTCCACCACAAAGATGACAGAGATATGCGTTATTCTGCCCCGAAAGAAATAAAAATTTGTTTGATGAGTACTTTAATCCTTCACCAAGTGTTGCTCAACCTGTTCTTGAAGTTGCTGTTCAAGACACACCTTCTACAAGTATCTCACAAACCATTAAAGAAGCACAATCTCATGTTATTCCTACTAGTGTTGAAGAAGATGATCATGGTATTGTTTTGCACACATGGATAATGATCTGTAATTTGGTCTTCCAATTTCAGAACCTAGTTCTGAAGAATCCTCTTCCCGAATTGTTATCCCAACCTACGTGCATTCAGTAAATCAACCACAAGAGCACATCGAAAAATAGACCAAGGATCATTCGCCTGACAAGATTATTGGTGATCCTTCCAGATCGGTATCCACAAGACTCCTACTACAAACCAAAGCCCTATTCTGCTACTATGATGCTCTCCTCTCTTCAAGTGAACACAAAAGTTATACAGATGCATTAACCAAAGTGTTTGGAGTAGAAAAGTTATAAAGATGCATTAACCAAATCCTGTTGGATTGATGCCATGAAGAGCTCCATGAGTTTGAACATTTAGAGATTTGGAAGCTAGTACCTCGTCCAGATCAAGTGATGATTTTTACCTTGAAGTGGATTTATAAGGTGAAATTAGATGAACTGGGAGGTGTTCTAAAAAAATAAGGCAAATCAAGGAGCAAAAGGAAAATGGAGTGGTTGAGCTTTACTTCGTCGATACAGAATTTCAGCTTGTAGATATCTTCTCCAAACCTTAGGACAAGAAAAACTTGAATTTCTCATGAAAAAGGTTGGAATGCAAAGCATGTCTCCGAAAGAAAAATTGCAGGTTGTGTAGTGAATTCGATGAAAAGATGGCGGACGCAACTTGAAGATTAGTGGTGTGTATCTCTCCATGTATCCTATGTAAATATATAAAACCAGAAAAACACAAAAGATTTTCATTTGTTTTTTAATCTTTTTTACAAAAACAAAATACAAAAAAATAAAATCCGAAAATACAAAAATATGTTTTTCATGACATGTCTTCTGGCATCGATAATATTTACGGCCTTAGAAATGTCATTCAATAATGACACAGTGCTGTAAATAAAGTTCGAAAAGCAAGAGTTCAAAATGTTTTTCAAAAACATTCAAAAATGGCTTGCTATTATTTCTGATATGTCACCGGATTTCCACAAATGAGAAAACGCACGTCCGCCAAAAAGGATGGCGTTCCTAACAACAACGTGTTATTAAGTCTCCCCGGAGCATTGATTAACGTCATAATAACCGTGCACGCCTCGATTCTAATGAACGCTTCAGTGCAATTATTTCTTGAACAAGAAAGAAGTCTTCCTCATCATTCAACAACGTAGCGATTTTCACAGCGTCTCACGATCTTCTCACTAACCATTGTCATTATTCATGTGTTAGACACCTCAGTCTGAGTCGCTAAAAGGTGTATGTATCATATGTCATCGCAGTTTCACAAACACCAATCAGTGCATCTGCAGCGTTTCTTTATCGTTCACCCTCATCAAAAAAGCGATTTTAATGAATATTCTTTCTAATCTCTCACACAATGTCCAACCAAGCTTTTATAAAGCCACACTGCAAAAGCAGTCAATCACGATTAGATTGATGAAGGGGGAGCATGCACCGCGCTGCAACATAACAGTTCTACTTCTCAAAAATGTATTTTCTCTGCAATCATGGAGCGTAACAACAAAACGGCAGTTTCAGACAATACACTTTGTGTGGATATCATGATTTCTAACAGATGTATTGTAATGAGGCATATCCTGATTCTACACTCTTAAAGCCTTCTAATCTTGCACTTCTCACGTGTACATCGCATTCTAGCAGGTTTAGGAACATTGTCAACATATGTAAAGCACACATGACACATACACTAGCCTTCATCTGATAACTTGCATCACTAGACACGTGCAACACCACCTAGGTTAGCCCGTGGTGAAACAATAAATAAGAAATAAGTTTTTAGCCAATGATAAGTAGCACGTCTTTCGTCTCCTCAATCATTCATATTGACATCTAATATAAATCATCGTTCCTAGGATATTGCGTTAGTCGTTCTAAAAACGATCCATATTTCACAAAAAGTGTTTCACATCATCGTATAACGTAACATCAGTTCTTTGACTATTAACTTCATCACACTAGAGTACGTCATGAAACTCCTACTGTCACACGAAAATCGAGACAAATATCAATAGATACATTTAAATAGAATACGGTCTTGTTCGACGAAAAGGTGGGAGAAAGTGAGTTTCTTCGATTTATCTTTCAACAAGTCCATGGTAATTATATGGAAAAAGTTTTAACTTAACGGATAATAATTTTGAGGGGAGTTAATTTACTTTAACTCCAAGGGATTCAGTTGTCATAAGTTAATAACTTTAGGGGCTTAAATATAATTTCGTGATTAGTGGCTTAGGCTTAAAACTACATTCAATCAATTTTACCAACACCTTACAGTTTTAGGTTTGTTTGGAAATAATTTCGTAGTTTTAGAAGCCTTAAAGTTGATGATATGTTTCTGATTCATTTAAATATTTCCCCAATCAAAGTCAATCACATAAGCTTATTTTCCAAGGAGTAGAATCTGTTAAAAAAGAGGTACACAAGTTAGATAAGTATGGTGAGAGTTCCTTTTAGATAGTCAGTATCTTGCAAGAAGAAATGTGTTCATTCGGGACTTAGTTGCCTTAGGTGTTATCATTTCGGCTATTTAGAGGGTATAATTATGACATCCGGGACGTAGTTGACTTTGGTGTTTCAATTTATATCATCTTTATCTTATAAAGAGAAATTCAGACATCCCTGGTCTTAATTGCCTTTTGGTGTTACGTTCAATTAATTGTGTACTTCGAATAATCATCAAGGCTTTACACATCAAGTCTTCTTAATGCGCCTCAAAAGAGAGACCCGTGCATAATTCTACTTAAGAAAGGATTTCTGATTTGGGGGAAGCCGGGAAGCTTCTAAAGAAGAAGAAGCTTCTTGGCCAACAAAAATTTCAAACAACATTTCCCAAAGAGGTATTTCTAAGAGTGAAAGGATCTGGTATTACTCCCAGAGGTTCCCGATGACCCAAAGTACAATCGGTAGCTCAAGTAGCCTTACTTTCTAATCGATTAAGGAAGTTCAGAATGTCTCCAAAGATGAGGAAAACAAAGCTGAGAATACAAAACGGAAGTAGTAGTTGCAGAGAAACAAGCTGGATATGTACTAACCAATTTAACTCTGTCATCTGCTGAACTCGAGCTTCAATCAATGATGGATGTTTCCATTTCATCAAGAGGACCTTGCTGTCCAATGAACTCCACTCATTGACCTTGTTATCTCAATGGTTACTAAAAAGACAGCATCAACACCCACACCAACAACCACACAAGCTCATGTTCAAATGTGTTCGACCTCTTGCTGGAAAGACATTTCAAAAAGGAGTTAGAATGCTGTCTGAGTGCAAGGCCCGCCAACACTGCACGATTAGTCACTAAAGACGAGTTTCAGAGCTGACAAGTACTGCAACTAACTCGATCTCCATTTAACCTGTCTCAGGTCACATTTCTATATTCATACACCTATGATCAGCCTACATTACAATAAGTACAGATGCGTAGCTCTCACTAACAGTAGATTAATACTGCACCAGCTCTTTAAGATGAATTTCTACATCTAACGACAGATCGTGCACTTCTAAACCACTACCTAACTATCATTTATAAGAATCATCATAACTAGGTCCACCAAGCACAGATCATCCCTCACATGAGAGGGGGAGCATATACAGGTACCAATATTGCTTGTATTTAATCAGACCAATATTTTTCTCCCAAATTTCTAACATATTGAAATCAATTGAGATTTAAATCCAAAGCGTTTGAAATTTTTGAGTCATGGGAGAGTAGTGAATTTAAATTATTAAATCTGATAAAATTTGAATCTATTAAGACTCAGCAGGTACTGAACGCTATTACCCGATGATACAGTTTCTACACAATCACGTTTCCCTAGACATAGCAACAACGATTATCGCAGAAAGCTGGATTTCTAAAGCCTAACAGTGCAATATCCATCACAATAAATACAACACCACTAAGATCTACATACCCTAGGTTTCATACAATCATTATATTAAACACAATAAAAAGTTTTAGACAACAACTTTAAAAGATTAAAGCAAGAACAATTACAATCAAACAACACAGACACAGTATTTAAAGATTATAAGATTAAACCTTACTTGATTAAACATTAAATTAATAAAAGGTCTACAAATATGGATTTTGTTAGGCCCTAAACTCAGTCTCCCAACAGCTGCTTAAACAACAGGATTCGTGCCCACATTTTTATTCAAAACTGTTTAAACAAATTCTGAGTTTGATTAATAATATAAGAAAATTCGACACATGGAGTCGCGGTTTTAGTTAGGTGACGCCGTCGTATAGAAATGAAAAAAATCATCTCAAGATCTGACTTATGATTTCGGTACGTGGGCCTGAAACTCCGTCTTGAAAGTTGTGACGGGCCTTTATCTTGTATACTAGGGTCAACAGGAGGAATCCGAGTTTGGATATACGGTTTTGGACGAAGAAAGACGTCAACAGAAGCAAGAAGTTTATGTTTTCCATACAGAAACGACTTAAGACAAGACGTATCTTCCGAAATCTAGAAAGCTTTGTTGGTGGCAGGATAAGAGAAGAAGACTACCGACTGCTGAAGAGAACCGAATGAGGGGTAGTTTTCTTATATGTTGTTGTAATATGTACATTCTAATGTAGTGATTAAACTATATCTTAGGCTTGTATATTAAGTATTCATATGTTCCATAATCGGCTTGTATAAACCTGACACACTTTCTCCTAAATTTTCCTAACTTAAATCAATTGAGACCCAAAATCTCAACGGATTTGAAATTTTTGCTCGGGGGAGAAAATGTGATTTAATTATGAAAATCTAATAAAAATTGTGATTTCTTAACTCAAGTGTAGGCTCTCCTATATGTACTAAACTCTTTCGAATATCGATGCACATATTAAGGGGAGCGAATGGTTATGATGGCAATTGTGGAATCACCTAAGACCGACCCTGTAATTACTTTATCGGAGTTATAAGGATGGTAAGGTTAGGTACTCGATCCATGATCCTGCCAGAGCTGGAGGGATCTACCCAGGGACAATCCACTAGTTAGTGTAGAAGTCCTTAGGTATGATTATAAAAGGAGTAATGTGAGAATAAGGGAATAGTGCAGACTGAGATGGAGCTAGTACTGGAACACACCCAACAAGGTTCTAGTAATGAAATCTCGGTAAGCACTGAAGGGGTTGAAGAATGAAAAAGAGATGCTAAGATAAAGGGTGAAAAGAAAGCAGCCCTCCTTAAACCTTACGCAAAAACCGGGTCACTACATATGCTGTCAGAATCACATGGTTGATTCCTGACATTGAAGACAAGTATCATGGACCTAGTAATACGCTGCACAACCCTCCCTAGCCACTCAAGATCCCTCAGAGGATTCTTGTTTCATTTCTCACGGAGATCAATACATTTCTATCGTCTCTCTCACTCTAAGTTAGATGATATTGAAAAGGTGGCAGTCTGCTCCAGCCTCCGACTACTAAAAACCAAAAATGCACTATTGAGTCTAGAGCCATGACATCATCCATAAATCTCGTTAGGACAATAATACAAACTATGCTTTCTCATCACATAATGTGATAACAAGTAAAGATCTTAAGAGTCCTACGCATTATCCTCGTGGTATTGTTAGAACATCCGAGTGAATACGAAGTACTCACAAGAAGATGGAAATCCTCTAGAGCCAGCAATCAAACAAGCCATGATAGGTGACATGTGAGAACCTCTTGATGAACAAGCTGTTGACTAACTGGAAAGAACTATGGGGGCGATCTTATGATCACACTTGTTCCCTGGCAGTGATTGATATGAATCACTTCTAGACGTGAAAAACCTTTTGATGTGCTCAACAACAGATTTTCTAGCACATCGACTGTGAACATCTTTCAAAACAAATGTGTTTCTAATGAAATTTGATTTTGTGCTATAAAACCCTCTCGATGTGTCACAAAAACTACTTTCTCAAGCGACACGTCGATTGATTTTCAAATCAAGTTTTCTCTTTAATCGGTAAGATAGTAACTAACCGATTCACTCTTATCGTGTTGTCTGCTTTGAGACGTTCCGATACAGAGAACAGGCAAGTATGGAGAATTTGATGGTTACACATCAGATGATCCGATACTTATACTGGAAATCCTGTCAAGGAGATTCTTCTTAAGATGAATCTATCTGATCACAGGTCGGTCCTCACGGATCCGGAGGTTAATCCAACCAGACTCGGGTGAATGACAAAGCCAAATTCGTCCACATGCTTTATTGCTAACTGTTTTATTACAGGATCAAGTTATGGTGGAAATGGAGATACCTCGTTCCAGTGGAGTCAATTCACAGCCCCATGCTCACACTTAATGTTTTCAATCAAAGACAACATGATAACCTAAAGACCTACAACATAGCTTTCGCTACTCTGATAAGTAATGTCATGATCAAGAAAAGTGTGAGCATGTCGGTCCGAAGGTCACAACATCACATGGAGGCAATACTTCACAACAAGGACGATTAAAAGATTTATTATGCTGAATGATCACAAAAAAGCTCAAGGGGGATTAGATCACACAGTCTAATAACAAAAGCTCAAGACCAACTAGAAGATGTACATGAATCACAATGAATGAAGAATCAAAGTATACGAGCTAAAGTCAGAAGAACAACTCATAGAATGCTAAAATTCAAATTGTATTTTCTAGGGTGACCTCCCTTAGGGGGAGATTGTTAGGATTAAGAAAAAGACTCGGTCACCCCATGCTTTCTTATATTTAGCATAGCTCATAGTTTTTATTAGTAATCGTATGATTTATGGTGTGGGCCGGGTCTTTACCCACTGTAAGCCCACACCATAGGCCTTGGTTTAGGCATATTGTAAAGACTATTTAAACCCTTTCCACACATGGAGAGGGTGTTGGTTGAATTATTTTACACATACAAGTTAGTGTGTTTTTCTCTAGTTTTCTCTCAACCATCTCTCTCTCTAACTTTCTCTCTCTAGTTCTACATTTGTGTGAAATAGTGAAACTTACACTTTTATATTTGAAATGGGAATCAAACCTTGAAAGTATTTTTAATGGAAAGTACACTCAATTACCTATTGAATGATAGGTGACACGACTTCTAATGAGACACGTTAATTATACAATCTACACAAAAGGTGGGCGTCCCGCAGTACGCTGGGTTAACCCGACGCTTGACCCGCCCGACCTGGCTCAACCCGTGCTATAAACCGCTGGCCTGACGTATCCTTTCTTTGTGTAGGGTTATTAGTTTCTTTAACCTGACCCCCCTCCTCTCTACTCTACCTTTTCTAATCTACCTGAGATAGTTTGATCCGAGTTGGTTAATTCAATAGAGAGGGGATTTATGCATGTTACAACATCAGTTGTAAGCCATCATACATCCCTCATATCTCACCCACCTCATCTCTCTGGATGTTTCTTTTTTGTATCTAGAAACAGATAAACATCCCTCATATCTCACTATTTTTAGGGCTTAATATGAACGACGGGTGTTTGTTTGATGGTGGTGGTTTCGGTGTTTGGTGACTATTTTTTAGGCTTAATATATCATGTTTCAAGGCTTATGTTTGACGGGGGTTTGTTTGATGGTGATGGTTTCGGTGTTTGGTGACTATTTTTTAGGCTTAGTAAGCTTTGAACAAAGAAGGTATATGTTCTTCTGTTTATGATTCTATGATTTTTGATAATTGATGATTTTTATGGTTGACTGAATTGAGGTATGATTCTATGTGGTCTCATTTTTAGGGTTATGTTTTTTATGGTTTCTAAAAGGGGCTGGTTAACTTTGTTTTTTGATTAAAATTGATTCTTACAAATGGTTGCTAAAATTGTTTGATTAGGTGGTTTTTAAGGTCTGATTTATGTGGAGTTGGTTTATTGGCGGGGCAACACCATGAGAGTGGTGTTTGCAGCCATGGTTTATGATGAATCCATTATGGTCGATGAGGACACTATTGTGTTTGTGTGTTTATTATTTTGTGACTACTAAAGTTTACTGGATCATGGGGGTGAAATCGACCCGTATCTGGCGGGTACGCACGCGCTCCTATTTCCCATCACGACCATGCGGACCCACATACACTTTCTATCTCCACTCCTGCACTTGCGCAAGTTTCTCTGAGATATCCTCCACTACGTTCTTCAGCGACATAATTAGTATTACCTCATCTCTCTTTCTACAAACGAGCCTTTGCGTTTCTGCGACTGATACTCTTGCGATATGATCTCTCTGTATGCGTTACGCAATTTGCGGCACTTGTGCATAATACATATCTATACCTATGACACACACACACTTATTACGATAATGTCTCGGATCACACAATAGTGTTTGGGGATTCTCTCTTTCACTCGTGTGCAATCAAAACAAAACAGCGGGAACATACATCACAGACTCTTACACAGGCCTTGGCACGGCGAAGACACCACGAGCTACGTAGCGTACTGCGCACGCACATCGACCGTCGCCTCGAGCTTCACCCTTAGTACTCTGTATATCATATTCTCATTGCACTCATTCTACAGATTTGATACACTAATCATGGTCATACAAAAGATCAAACCTCTCACACACTGCTAGGTGTAAAAATATTATTACATCAACTACTCTCTGTCAGATCTTTACTACAAAAGGGATTGTACATGCTGTTGCTATGCTGTGACAATCATGTACTAAGTAGAGAGGTGTGTGCACATTATAGATTTACGCGTAGAGAGTTACAGATTACAGCAGCTCGCACGATCTGTGCGCGATAACTTGGCGGAGAGTAGACGAGACACGAATAAGGCTGCTATGCGCGGCCTCCCCCTGCACACCCCACATCTCTATTTCCATAGCCGGAGTTGCGTGATACAGGAGCGACAGGGGGAGAGAGAGGGCGCCGAGAGCGGACACTCTCAGTTATTTCCTCACATACTAATTTCTTGTTCTAAACACTCACCATCCTACAATCTATCTTCAACCATTATCTAGATGACACACTTACTTCTACGCTTCTACACAACGTTCATTTTACACACACACACACTACTACTTCTTTTATTACAATATTACAGACGGATCTACAATCAATACTTATAGTAGGGATAATCGTGATTCACAATGTCGAACTTCTGCAGTACACAATTGCACACTTTTCACCACCATGACCACATAAGCAAGCCGATACTACGGGTTCATACGCATTCCTGCGAGACACTATAAGTGAGCGCATCCCAACCAATCCTTAGAGGACTACCGTGATCATAGTCTAAGATACAGTACACATGATCATTCATAACTTACAAGGCATTTATGCATAATAGTAACACTTATTCTAGTATATTTGGTATTATCCGAGATTACGTGTTAGCGTGAGCTAATTAGAGTTAGAATATTGACTTATGTTTTCTCTTATCTTACGCCGGTCATGGTGCAGGGACAAGTCAGACAAGACGTGATGGGACAGAGGTCTGTGGGACATAGGTGACATCCACTGAAATGAGTGCAACATATTATGACAACTATCATATCAGTCTAGGGTTCATAGCTTCATTAATAGTTATACATATATCGCTGGAATTTTATGGTTGTAGAGCAATTGGGAGTGCTTACAGTATTATCTATCTAACTAGCAATTTAGGTTATTACGAATGATAGATCTTCTTACAACACTGGTGTGGTCTTTTTGGCGACACAATGACTTGGAAGTTAGAGCAATAAGTTATGTAATGTAGAATAGCGAGTTTTGTAGAGTGGTGTAAATGAGGAGACTTACGCGTGATGAGTTGTGTGTATGATTCGTTTGTTTCACATTATACATATGTGAGTTAAGTTCGTGTCTAACAATGCACTGACGATCATTTCTCTAAATAGGAGTAGACTTTAAGATATGATTCTTCTAAATACACGTACGGACTGAATGGTATGTGTAGTTGTAATTGTTTTCAGATTGATATTTATGATATCTCATGGGTTGGAGAATTACAAGTATACGCTTGGACAACAGTGTGTATTAGATACTATCTGACATGCAGGAAGAGTGTGTTATAAATGGAGTTGGTAAATAAGGTGGTTTTTAATGATTTTCATTGAAGGTTTGGGGTTATTTTGGGTATTGTGGGTTTATTATTTAAGTTTTGGTTTTAGGGAATCTGAAGATGATTAGATGGTAGTTTAGTTTTTTTGGTCAGATGGGATTGAAAGTATAGAAATTGTTTTGTTAATTTGTATATAATATTGATGCTGGAGATAGCTTAAGTATATGTTTTTTGGTAGAGTAAGAGGTGGATAAGGGGGGTTTTAGTAATTAGGAGGAGTACAGAAGAAATTATTTGTAAAAGAGGTTGTTGTTATTTTAAATTTTATTAAAGTATTTTTGTTGTAGTGTTGTGGGAGTGTTGGGTGTGTAGTGTGGTGGATGGTATGTTGGCTTTATTGGTGACTCAGTTGTGTATGTGGAAACACATTGACATCTTTGATTAAGAGACATTGAGAATGAGGCGACTCGAGGGCGCGAGTGTAAGCTAATGGTGGGAACCTGATGTGGGAGGACAAAGTGTGAGGAGGTCGTGAATTTGTGCGCTAGATTGGTGATCACTGATTGTGATTATATACAGTGATTGATTGTTGAGTGTGGGAGGTTAGAATATGTGGTAATTCTTTGGTCTTATGTGGAAAGAGCACAATGGGGGAAACAGACTGTTTACTCTAGTGGATAACTTTTAGGTTTTGGTTTGCGACTTATGTCTACTAGTTTTGATTCATGTGTATGCATGTTTTTTTGTTGAGAGGGTGAGCGATTCTGGATTTGAGTAACGGTCTGGAATGGAGCTTAATATGATATCTTCTATCAATTTGAATACAGTTTGGATGATGGTCGTAGAGGTTATATGTGATACACATGTGTTGGTGATGGGGTGGTCTAAATGGGGAAGGCGACGGATTATGTTGTACACGCGGGTGGTCAAGAGGTGTGAAGAGAGTGGGATGTGCGGAGTTAGGGGGGTTCTAGACATTGTGGATTATACTGGCGGAGACACACGTATGGACGAGGCGTGTCGACACAGGACAGGGGGTACGACGTGGTTGATGGACGATGACATAAGGGTTACATGTATGATAGGCATGGTGGGAGAGGGTGATAGGTTGTATGTGTGGGGTGGTCAAGTAGTCAAGATGTTGTTAGTGAGTCACTACTAGGTGAGGGCACTCATTGCATCTAGCGGGTATTGTAAGTCATCTGAAGATTGATTGGTGCATGTTGTTTGTGTTATGTGGAGGCTTGGTGGTTAGCATTGTCTTACACAAGTTGCGATGGGACAGGGGAGTGATGAGCACCAAGATTTTGGAGTTGTGTGCGGAGGTGGTTAATTTGAGTCACTTTGTTTGTGGCTACGATTTTTGTTGGTTATGATGTGGAACTTGTGACACTGAGTGAGGATGTTGATTTGGTCTCGAGTTTTCGTAGTGTTTGTCTGTTTTTATTCTGCGCATTGGGGTTGGAGGATTGGCGGTATTGTCAGCGTATATGATTTGGGATGGTGGAGGATTTGGTGACACACAGTCAAGGGCACGTAGCATGAGCAATGTGTGAGCAAGGTCAATAGTAGACAGGTGGTGCGCGGGGTGGGGGGATTGAATCAAAATGGGTGTAGTGAGTAGGTATGTTGAATGTGGGAGAGATGATGAGAGTCGTTAGACACATTAGTTTTTTAAATTTCATGAGTGAAAAGAGTAGGGTTATGCAAGTATGAGTCTCTGACTGAGATTGGTAGTTTGACACATAAGTGGTGGTGGCACGACTGTAGGTGGGGTACGGTCGGGACGGGGTACTATTCTGTAGTGAGGTTAATGTTTATATGGTTTTTTAATTTTGATGAGACACGTACACAAAAAGCAGTCTTCTCGTGTTTTGTGGCATGGAAAATGTGGGGGCACGACAGGCTGGTAGTAGTGTGTGAAGAGTCGGGATATATTATTATCTGATATATGGTTTGGGTTAGTGTTTGAGTCGATCTCTAGAAGTTATTCGGTGTACGAGGGGGGGTGAATAGGACTGTGTGGAGTGTTTGTTTTGTACATTCGTGGTAGAGAGTATAGGGTTCAGTGTCATTATTAGTGGACAGTGCTTTGTTTTTGAGGGATGGGTGGACGATGGTTGGATGAAGTGACAAATAGGAGTGGTGATCTTATCTGCATGTAGGACAAGCGCGTGGGGATGTTATCAGAGAACACACATTATTATATTATTACTGTGTTGACTTATGTGGAGTTACTTTTGTGCTCTTAGATTGTATCTAGACTTCTTATTATTGCAAATGTTATAATTTTGGAGTGTATGTGTGTGCGGATAACAGGTGTATAGCGAGGAGAGATGGGTGGTCTAGGATACAGTGAGCAGTAAGGATTCAGTTGGGGATGGACACTCACGGGTGGTGGTGATTATTAGGATCAGTTCTTTGATTGTAGTATTGTTGTATGTGGTGAATGACAAAGATAGTTGTTATATGTGATAGTGTGGGTTGGATGTGATATGGTTAGCAAACGAATCTTAGGGAGTGTGGAGAGGTGATAATATTGATTAGTTTTTGGAGAGGTTTTAGGTGAGTGTTTTGGTGTGTGATTTAGTGGTGAGTTGTGGGGGTGTATATGTTTTGGGGGGTGGCAAGGTTATGAGTGGGGAAGGATAGGAGGGTGGATTGTGTGTGGGATAGACAACAGGAGAGGAATGTGTGTATATTGTAATACATTTGATGATATCTATGATGGGTGTTTTTGATATGTAGTGTGGTCTATATGAGATATGTAAGACATGACACATAGATGATATGTGGGCTGGGTGTGTCGTGAGACGCGGAGATTGTGTATAGTGACATTGGATGATACATATCACCTGTTTAGTGTGATGAGCTACAAAGGCGGAGTGAGGGTGTACGGTAGGTCAGTATGTCATTCATGTGTAGTAGTGTGGACTGGTTAGGGGTTATACGTGGTTAGGCATGTGCTAAGTAAGTATAATGTACACAGAATGGGAGCGGACAGGTAGTATGACTGTTGATAAGGTTTAGGGTTGGGGAGGGTAGGGAGAGTATGATTCTTATGTGGTGTGTCTGTAATGGGTGTTAAATAATTGAGGAGGGGATATGTAGCGTGACATGGACGGTGTCGTTTGAGAGAGTGGAATTTCGGACGGGGAGGTAGTACTAGACGATTATCTGGAATATTTGGGATGGAGGACACGTTGTGTCTAGTGTAGATATATGGAGGGTCTAGTGCGACCTACAGAGTACACAGTAGTGAGGGAGTGGAGTCTATTGTTGTTGACTGATGGAGAGCGTCGTCTTAGGAGTGATATATTGATAGATTGGATACATTAGAAAGAGGCGTGGGGACAGTGTAGGACAGTCTTTGTACATTACCTATTCATCAGTGTGTTGTGATTAATTGAAATTGGAGTAATGTTTTGGGTAGTTGTTATATTGTATATGAAGGTTAGTAGTTGTTTTATGGTTTTGGATGGATATAAGGTTAGAGTTTAATTGGTTTATGTATTGGTGATGGTGATTAATTTTGTGGTTAAATGTGTGTGAAGTTGAGGTTTTGGAGATGTTGGGTGGGTAGGTTGGGGATTGGTGTATGGAGTTAATGGGTTGGGGAAGTAGTTGTATTGGTTGTGTTGGTTTGATTTTTGGTTTGTTATTTTTTTTTGTGGTGTTTTTTTTTTTGTGGATGGATTTATGTGGGTTGGATTGTTGTTGTTAATTGGGGAAAAAGAATATTTTTGGTGTTAAGGGAGAATGTTGTGTAATGAGTATTATTTTATTTTGGGTTTTGTATGGGTTTTGGGTAGTAAACGGATGTTGTGTTGGGGTGTGATGGTTTGTGTGAGGGGTGATGTTGAAGTTTTGGGAGTGTGGGTTGATTGTTTGTAAGGATGATTTTTTTTATATAGGTTTTTGTATTTTGATATATTTTTGGTTTTGTGGGTGTGGGGGTGGGTGGTTAGTATTTTTTTAGTGGGTTGTTGGTGGGAGGTGGGTAGAATAATTAATTAAGTAATAAATATGTTAATAAGCGATGAGCTTTTTTGGTATAGTGTAGGTTGCTAGAATAATGATTATAGAGTGTAGTATGTTGGTTTATTGGTGTGAAGGATGAAATTAGTATTTTTAATATTATTATTTCAGGTTATAGCTTGTGTCAGGGAAGTTTATATTTAAGTTTGTTTACAATATTTTTCAATTATTTTCAAACATTAAGGTATTGTGATGTAATGGTTAATAAGTTTGGTAATTAAAGTGTGTTAGTTTGATTAAGATGAGGGGTTGTGTGATGGGTAGGTTTGTTGATAAAAGGGTGTGGTGGGGTTTGAAGTATTTATATAGATAGTTGAAATGTAAGGCCTGAATTAGGTTTATTGAATGTTTTGTCAAGTAGGTTTAATTTGGATTGTGGTAGTAGTTAGTATTTATATTAGATTTTGTATAATGAGTTAGATAATGCTGAAGGTTTTAGGGGTTATAGTTATGATGGATAATGATTGGCAGAGTGTTAAAATTGGGACAAATGGCAATTCGTTCCATATTGAGTTCAGCTCTTAGTTTGTTATTTCCGGTGCGCGAGTGACCTATCATCATCTTGAAGAGAGACAGTAATTACAGACGAAAACGCTAATGAGAGACGAGCATCTCACAAGTATAGTACACAGATCGGTCTCCTACTCATCGAGGAATTGATCATTCTAACTCAGGCGTCAGCATAAATTCTCACCACCGTCTATGCTTTATAAGATCTCGCACTTAGCGAAGGCAACTCTTGACCGACAAAATCAGAGACGGGACATACTATCGTGATCTATTAACTAAAATATTGAGCTTTAGTCACATAATGAAGACCAAATACTAGTTAGACTTTAATCTGAGTATTTAATTAACGAGATATCGATGTATTGTGCTCTAATATTTCATCAAAAGAGATCATATCACCAAAGTACATCGTAAATGCCATACTTACATATGCGCTAGCTTAGACACAACGGATAGTTCTCAATGAGTGTCTACATGGCATTGCATGCCAGTCATACTATACCCGTCTGACGCGGTCCATACAGTTCAGTCTGGACCGTAGTGGTTTGGTGGTCGTGAACGTACTAGCACGCTTCACACAGTCTCATAGCTCAATCAAACGAGAAGTTGCTTTAACCGTTACACTAAACCATCCTATTATTCTAGTCTATGGTCACTGCTTCGACACGATATACAAATTCTCTCCATAGGCCATGAGTTTAACAAACTTACATGTATACGCTCGTAATGTCCCAGATACTCTACGTAGTCCTAAATCTTAAGAGTAGCGAGAGTAGTATAATCGAAAGAAGCTAAGCATTAGACTCTAACACTCGCAAGGACTTGATCGGAAACCGTAGTACTATGGTACTGCCGTCCGCATAAGGTATCGGCCTCAACACGATCAGATTCACAGAGCAACATCGTTTCGTAGGACTATTACAACATCATCTCATACGAGATGTTGTGAACAGCTTAAAGTGTACTCTAACCACATGATAGTAGACGACAATGATCTCAGATATAACACACACACTAAGACAGAGGGTAGTGCCTGTCCACGACATAGAGCGAGACTGCGAGAACATAAACGAGATCTACTCGATTGGCGAGATGCGTAAAGGTCCTCCTCTCCAGCTGCAAGGAGCTTACTGACCACAGTTACCTACACGCCTGAGCGCATACACACTATCAAGTGATCCGCTACCATAGGATTTATCACAAAGAAAATACCTCGCGCCAAATACACACCAATCATACAAACAAATCATCAAAACCGACGCATTTTAAACAAAGGAGTAGAACACAGTTGTCAAAACGTGGGGATCAACTTCAAGTGCAGGATGGATAAAAGGTTGTGACCCGCCATGGCTAGAGAATGAAGCCGTGCTACCTCCAGCCAAGATACGGGTCATTTCACCCCCCATGAACCCGTAAACTTTAGTAATTCACAAAATAATACACACACAAACACATATTCCTCATCGACCATAAATGGGATTCTCATAAACCATGCTGCAAACACCACTCTCATGGTGGTTGCCCCGCCAATAAATACATCAACTCCACATAAATCAACCTTAAAAACCACCTAATCAACAACTAATTTTCAAGCAACCATGGCTGCACTAAGACACTCTTCTCTACATCAAAACACTTAACAGAGCTATTTATCACCATCCTATCTACCCTTTTAGAGGCAACCATTAGCACAACAAACTTAACCTAAAAATGAGACACTCACAACGATCATATCCCTCAAGTTCCAGCCTTCCATACACATATATGAGTAGGAACATATTTAGCATGTCTCGTACCTCCGCGAAGAACATATAGAACTCCTATGTGTATGAGAAGAATGTATACACTAATACACTACAATAAAATAGTCAACCGGTCCATAAACACTGCGCAAATCATCACCAGACGCAAGACAGACACCCCCGTCAAATCCATAGAACATGGCGAGTCAACATAGGATAGAATTTAGCGGCCTAATCATAATACGATCTTCAACCGAAAACACGTATCAGCTCTACACCACATCCTCATCAATAACTAACACCCTCAGTATACAGAGTTTAGCGAGGGCAAATAAAAATAGGAGATGAGTAGCCGTGACTCAGTCTAACTAACTTTCGGTAGAGATACTCAAAAACTCAAGAAACATCCAGAAGAGGATGACTAGGATTGCGCGACCTCATGAGATAGGGTTGTGACTGCTGAGATGTTCCAACTGTATTGGCATTCAGCAATAATCTCCATCTCACTACGTACTATAACTGCGACAGCGGTACTCAACACTACGAGCAGTAGTCGCATCACGACACACCAACAGTAAGAAGGAGGGGGTCAGGGGTTACATAAACAGAAAACTAATAACCCTACAGAAACTGAAACAAACGGATACCTCAGGCCAGAGGTTTACTCACTTTCAGCGTGTTGTAGCGTGCCGCCGGATCACAGTCGTCGTGGTTTTCACACATAACTGAGCCGTCGATCGCACAACCTCATATGTGATAGATATCTGCATAATATGTAACATGTACCTATCATTTGAATCGAGGGACTACTATAAGTCAACATCTACGACATCTTAGATAGTGTAAGACTTTCCATTCTAGAAAATACGTAACACTATATACAGAAGGCTTGTGATTCCATGTTAACAATACCCAAAAGTGCAGATCTAGAGCAATCACTTTATCTGCAGCGATCTCAACAACTGTTAATCACTCGCAGAGCAGAAAGTTAGAGAGAGAGATGGTTAGAAGAAAACTAGAGAAAAACACACTAAATTGTATGTGTAAAATAATTCAACCAACACCCTCTCCATGTGTGGAAGGGTTTAAATAGTTCTTACAAAAATGCCCCATAAAACAGGCTATGGTGTGGGCTTACAGTGGGTAAAGACCCGGCCCACACCATAAATCATACGATTACGAATAAAAACTTATGAGCTATGCTAAATAAAGAAATGCATGGGGTGACGCGTCTTATTCTTAATCCTAACAATCTCCCCTAAGGAGTTCACCCTAGAAAATACAATTGAATTTTAGCATTCTATGAGTTGTTCTTGACTGACTATTAGCTCGTATACTTTGATTTCTTCATTCATTGACTTCATTGACATCTCTCTAGTGTCCTTGAGCTTTTGCACTTCTTAACTTGTGTGATCTTTGAGCTTACTTGAGATCATCACCATAATAAATCTTTTAACCGTCCTGGTTGTGAATTATTGCCTCCATGTGAGTTGTGACCTTCGGCACCGACAGCCTCACTTTTCTTGATCATGACATTACTTATCCAAGTAGCAAAAGCTATGTTGTAGGTCTTTAGGTTATCACATGATTCTTTGATTTGAAAACATTAAATGTGAGCATAGGGGCTGTGAATGACTCCACTGGAACGAGTATCTCCCATTTCCACAAAACTAGATCCTGTAAAAAAACAGTTAGCAATAAAGCATGTGGACGAATTTGGCTTTGTCATTCACCCGAGTCTGGTTGGATTAACCTCCGGATTCGTGAGGACCGACCTATGATCAGATAGATTCATCTTAAGAAGAACTCCTTGACAAGGATTTACCAGTGATAAAAGTATCGATCATCATCAGATGTGTAACCCTCAACTTCTGCCATACTTGCCTGTTCTCTTTACGAAACGTCTCAAAGCAGACAACACGATAAGAGTGAATCGGTTATTACTATCTTACCAGATTAAAGAGAAAACTTGATTTGAAAATCAATCGACGTGTCACTTAGAAAGTTTTTTTTTTTGTGACACATCGAGAGGGGTTTTTATAGCACAAAATCAATTTCATTATTAACACATTTGTTTTGAAAGATGTTCACAGTCGAGTGCTAGAAAATCTGTTGTTTAGCATCACAAAAGGTTTTTTCCAAAAGATCAGCACTCAGCTTAGTCACTGTGAAAACGAAGTGTGAAATTCGATCGCAATGAGCAATCAGACACTTCCCGATCGTGAATTTTCTCTTTCGTCGTAAGTCCCGGAATACGTCTTCTGATCCGACGAAGAAGAGAGCCTCTCGCTGCACCGTATATCTCACGAGCTTGTTTGATGCTGGCTCTCAGACAGGATCCTATTAGCTCATTTATATCATTGTGAGTCACTTTCTCACGTACTCACTCTCGCGGTACATGATGTCTGGCAATTGCGCTCACAGAGGATTAAGCACGAGTTGCTCACACACTCTCTGAAGACACATATATTACTTGTAGAGTCTCAGAGTATGTGCACACAGCAACACAAGCATAGTTTACCTGCATAGCGTCTCCTAGTTTGAGCGCGGAGTACAGAAGGAGACAGCCGCAGCGCGCTACCTTAAAACTCCAAATGCATGTTATATAGTATTTGAGTATCTACCAGGCTGGACGCAAGATACTGCCTACCTTGTAGTCCACGTGACTCTACTAACTCATAACTGTAACACTAGGGTAAATGGGGTCTAACTCGGAGTGAGATAGACGATAGCAATGTATTAAACTCCGTGAGAAATGAAACAAGAATCCTTTGAGGGATCTTGAGTGGCTAGGGAGGGTTGTGCAGCGTATCACTGGGTCCATGATACTTATCTTCATGTCAAGCAATCACCATGGATTCTGACAGCCATATGTAGGTGACCGCGGTTCTGCCTAATGTTTAAGTATGGCCTGCTTTCTTTTCACCCGTTTATCTTAACATTTCTTTCATCTTCAACCCCATCATTGCTACCAAACTTCATTCTAGTACACATTTGTTTGATTTATTCTAGTACTAGCTCCATCTCAGTCGCACTATTCCCTTATTCTCACATAACACATTAGGGGGGGGGGGGGGGGGGGGGGGGTGGGGGGGGGGGGTGAAATCAAACCTAAGGACTTTCGATCACAACCCGTAGTGTGATTGTCCTGGGTAATCCTCCGGCTCTGGCGGGATCATGGGAGCATGTACCTAACCATACCATCCTTATAACTCCAATAAAGTAAACACATGGTCGGTCTTTTGGTACTGTTCTCTTTGCCATAAAACCATTTGAAAATCAATCAAGGTACGGGCGATGTAAACATCAAAGCATTAGTACCTCAATTGTTTTGATTCATGAAACTGCTCCCCTCAACATGTGCGTCGATATTCAAAATTGTTTGGCACATAGAGGAAGGAGTGCTTGCTTGAGTCTTAATAGATCACATTTTTATCAGATTTAATATTTAAATCACATACTCCTCCCCTAGTCAAACATTTACAAACCCTTTTGAGATTTAAGATCTCAATTGATTTAAATATGTTAGAAATGTGGAGAAAATTATGGTCTGATTAATACAAGCCAGATAATGAACCTATATATGCATGCCCCCCTCAATTAATGAGGGATTCTGTTAGTGTCAGTTATGATGAGTTTATAAATGATTTGGAGTTTAACGAGAAATTCATGAAAAATTCATTAAACTGACACATAACACTGATTACCACAACACTTATATGATGTAACAAGATTATGATATGAAAAAATAGGACCTGACAGGTTTAAATCGAGTATGAGTTAGTCATACTATCCTCTGCAACAGTCTTTTATCCGTCTCTGTTTTCCTTGCACCAACCAGCACTTCTAAACTCCTTTTTGAAATGTCTTTCCAGCAAGAGGTCGAACACATTTGAGCATGAGCTAGTGTTATTGTTTGGTGAGGTGAGTTTGAATGCTTGTCTTTTTATGTAACGCATTGAGATAACAAGGTCCATGATGGAGTTCAATGTGACATCAAGGTCCTCGTGATGAAGATGAAACATCATCCAATTGATTGAAGCTCTGAGTTCAGCAGATTACACGAGTTAATTTGTTAGTACATATCCCCAAGCTTGTTTCTCCTGCAACTAATTCTTCCGTTTTGTATTCTCAGCTTTGGGTTTTCCTCATCATTGGAGACAATCATGCAACTATCCTATAATAGATTAAGAAGTAAGCACGATGAGTCTACCAGAATTTCCCTTTGGTGTCAGGTCGGAACCGTGGCTGGAGAGCGCGAGGAAGTGGTTGAATTTTGTGGCCAAGCAAGCAGTAGTAGTAATGTGTGGTTGAGGAATAGTAGGAAAAAATTTGATTTTTAAGGGTGGTGGGTTTAGGACATGGTGGGGATGATTGGATGTGGTGGTTGTTGGGGGGGGGAGTGGGGTGTTAGTTGTTTGTTGGGGGGGGGGGGGGTTGGGGGGGGGGGGGGGGGGGTCGTGGGGGGGAGGGGGGGGGGGGGGGTGGGGGGGGGAGGGGGGGGGTGGGTGGGGGGTGGGAGGGATAATGCGAGAAATATGAATAAATATAGCCCTCTAATTAGATCAGAGAAAAGACATTCAAACCCAATTACTAATTTTCCTGGTCATCCACCTTGCTAACGTTTTTGAAAATCCGTCTCAAACTTAGACAGTCCCTAGCACTTGAGATTCATGAATACAGAAACCTAATCCAATCATAAATTGATTGAATGATATAAAATTTTGAGGAACAGTTTTTTTGTTGAAGGGACAGATTCGGTGTTTTCGATCCGTTGGGTTTGAACCAGTTTAGGTGGGTTTTGAGAAATTTAATTTGGGAGTTATTTGAGGTTTGTCACCCTCCACCTAAGGTTTGGTGACATATCTCCATGACGGATTATAGGTGTCCACCAAGATTGTTTTTAGGGCTCGGGCCTTAAAGGGTATACCACTTACTTATTCCGTTATCAATCGGTGATACGCGAGATCGTCATTACAACGAAAGGCCTTTTTGTTCCACAGGATTTTCCATGCAATACAGAGTGACCCCGATGAGGGACCACTATAGTTTTCCATCATGGGGGTAAGGATTATTTTTTACATGGTAGGGTATGTGGTCAGACGGCAAGGATGATATTTAACCTTCCATCAAGCGATGAACATGAATTTTTCGAGCTCGAAAACGCGGGTCGGATGAAATCGGGACATCGTTGAGCAAAGCGATGTGCCCTTGACCCGCTTAAGCGAAATCCCTTGTGGGTCTTCCAACTTTCCGTTGGCCCATAGAGGAGCGAGTCCTCTAATATTCCCAGAGATATTCTTCGGGATGAGGCCAACGAAGCTTACCACCAAGGCCCCGACGTGTTCCAAATGGTTTTCCGTCTTGTGACAGATTGACAATAGGTCAAAAAAGATTTGGACTTGGAGCAAAGAATCGATGCCAGAATTGAGGGACTGTTTTGGAGTAAGTCGTTCTAAAACCTCGTCCCATGCTTTCTATATATAGATTCATCTATGAAATGTTGTTGGAAACATCAGGAAATATCCGATGCAACGAGTTTTTGCGGTCCATCCCGGAGGCCAATAATTGAGCAAGAACCAGTATGTAAGATCCTCTCATGTGGGAGATGGATCCTACTGGAAGGCGTTCAAGCCAATTGATACTTATTGAATCCGAGGGGAAAATAAAAATAAACGAAACACTTCTTTCTCTATTTTTTTTTTTTTTTTTTTTATTTATTTGTTATTTTTAAATATATATTATGTTAATTTTTTTTATCTTTTTTATATTTTTTTTTTTTTTTTTTTTTTTTTAAAAACCGTCAAGGTAAAGTTTGAGTCCACAAGTTTAAAGAAAGCCTTTAGGTTGTTGATTTGGATCCCCTCAAACCGTTAGTCCCGTGAAATGAGCATCACAACCCTTTTGTACCAACCTGGATGGTTGTGTCGGATACAAAGGATGTACCATTTAACGATTGTTCCCTTTCGGGAGCACGATGGTAATTCCCTATAATGCCCTCAAGGCAAGGTTTTGGAGTAATCTCAAATAAAACTGATAGGATTCACCCTTCTCATCGCATGGTGTTGACGAATGGTGTTACGAAACAGATAAGACAAAGAAAAAGATAAGAACCTACAAAAAAGCAAATGCCGGGAATAAATTCTTAATTGAAAGGAATTTCAAGCAAAGTAACACTAACCTAAACTATGATCAAAAACCTAAACTTTCCCCAGCGGCGCGCCAAAACTTGATGTGCGGTTTTTGTCGTATGAACTCAACCACGAGAAGTTTTTACAAACTCCTAAGGCCCAAGAGCAAACCTAATCGTTGTAGAGTAAGAATGGGCAAGACTCGGGGTTGTATATTATACGATCTTCACAAGAGTAAAGAATACTGGGAAAAAGAGCGTAGAGATCACGAGATCTTACCATATTCAAGGGTTGAGGGAAGATCTTTTAAATTTTATATTTTATAATGAAACAGAAAAAATCATATATAAGGAGAGAGGTTTGGTTAACAATTAAACTAAATGATAATCTACACTAATGTGATAACAGATAAGAATTAAAAGAATGTGTCTATTTAATCATGAATTACTCCCTAGATTGCTTCTCCTAATGTTGTTTGCCATTTCCAACATGGATGAAATCTTTGTAACTAATTCCTAAAGCAGAACGAATTACACACCCGCCGTCTACTTAGTATGCCGCAAGAGCAAGCGCACATGCAATGTATATGAAGACTAATTACACGCCCCCTAGGAGTTTTACTAATTGCGTGGAAATACATAAAAATAGAATCAACCATATTAGGGGCAAGGTAAGTAAGAAGACTATTACTCCATTGATAATCCTTTCTACACAATCACGTTTTCCCCTATGCCTATCAACAACCGATATAGACCAAACAGGCTGGTTTTTTCTAAAGCCTCACGTGCAACATCCAACTCAAGAAAGCAACACCACTAAGATCAACATTCTAGGTTTCATCGCAATCAAAAAATAAACACAATAAATAGGTATAGTGATTGTGCAGGTTTTATACAACGTAAACTATATAATATAAAATAATAAAAACCCAGAGATGTAAATTAAGAAGGTAACCAAGTTACCTTTGAAAAAATCAAATTCACTCTCACAAAAATAACATAATTAATATAAAATAGACGTATAATAAACCGTTGTAAGATGTAACAACCTCGGTCTTTTCCTCCCCAATGGACCTTGAAAAAGGAAAACCTTGTTTAAGTATATGGACAACCTGATTTTGAATAAAGAAAAAGAGAATTATATGATTAAATTAACTACAAAAATAAAGGCACAATTAAACGACTAAATAACAAATTAAACATAATTACGAAAGTGAAATAAAATAATTCGTACATTTTTTAAGAAAAAACAAATGCAATTGTAAAAACACTAAAAAATTAAACTAGATTCCCTAACCCTAAATTAAGAAGCCAAAAGAAAAGTTTTAAGGAAAAGTTAAAAAATTATTTTTAAATGGCTTTTGGATTTTTATATGAATTAAACACTAATAATCTAATAAAAAACCTAAAAATAGAAAATTTAATTGATCAAAACTAAGAAAAATACTTTTTAAGCTAACTTAATCCTAAATTTTACTTAAAAACGATGAGAAAAACATTTTTTATTCCCTAGTATGTTTACTATTTAAAAGTTTAGAAATTTAAAAAAAAAACTGAAAAGGTATTGAAAAATTAAATGTTTTAAAAAAACTAAATTTGAAAATCAAATTTTTAAAAATAATAAAAACTTTAAAGCTAAAAATTCCTATAAAAAATACTTTTTATAAAGAAAAACTGCAGAAATAATTTTATAAAAAAGCCCTAATTAATTATTAAATATTATTTCTTAAGAAAAACTAATTTGAACAAATTAAAAAACTAAAAAAAAAACTTAATTTATTAATTTATAAAAAAAACTATTTTTATAAAACTACCTAAATCCCCACAAACCAGTATGGTCTTTAAAAGTGTCAAAAAAGAAAGATAGGGGTAGGGCGGGTAGGATAATTTTAAAGTTTTAATAAAAAAAAACAACAAAAGTTTTAGCCTAATGACAGACAGATTAGTCCCCGAGCGGACTAGGGACAAACTAGACTAACACTTTTCAACTAACACAGGGATAATCGTTAGTGGAAAATAACAAAGACTAACAAGTAACTAACAGTACTAACTTTGTAACTATAAACTAACCAGTAAACTATAAAATAAGATAAAAGAACAGGTCCCTTTGCAGCTCCCTAACTTTTAACAAAACAGCATCCCTATTTGGATTTAAAAAGCCATATTCACTGACTTGTTTAAGAAACGTTTTATAAAGAAACTTAACTACTACTTATTAAAATTAACTGCTAAAGCTTATCATCTTATAAAGCTTCTAAACTTATATATACCACCTCTTAAACACATGAAACTAAAGCTAGTATAAAAGGCAACTGACAGAATTTCCCATACTTAATAAAATATGTGCATTATTCAACAATAATCCAAAATCCAACAACTTATCTATACTCTTATGAACACAAATAACAACTTCTTAAGCAAAAGAAAAAAACAAAATTTTAAAAACAAAGTAAGGTTGTACCTTAGCTTACTCACAAGAACAAGGAAAGCAACAATCAGCTAAGGTTGTCTTAATGGATCTTATTCCACATAAGACCCTAAATCAATATCAACAACCTATACAAAACCATATGTGCTATTACCTAAAATAATAATAGAAAAAAAAAAAAGAATAAAACACTAGCAATAGCTAAAGATACTAAATATTAATATAGTACTAAAAAAAACTAACAGGCTAAAAAAAAAAAAAACATAAATTCACCCAGAATTTTAAGAAGACTAAAGGAAATTATAGACCACGAGCATCAACCAAATTATTCAATTCTTTAAAAGCTATAAGTGCACTAACAATCCTCGCCGTCCTATAAACCTAGAGCTACATAATAAGCCTTTAATAGAAATGTTATAAATAAACTAATACCTTAATCTTCTGAAACACCCTCTCTATGAGGTCACGTCAATATGCCATCCCCACTTACCTAAGGTTTGGATCAAATCCTATCATCACTATAACAGAAATAACAAACACAACGCAATTCAACCGACAAAAAGAAAATTAAAACTGAAGGACACATTTATAAAAAAACAAAAACTATTGATAAAAACCGAAATTAAGTGCTTACAATTCGAAATTGAATATCTCATGAATTGAAAATACATAAAAAAAAAAACAACTAACAACCTGAATTCGAAAAAAAGTTAAACAATACAAAAAAATAACTAAAATATTCACCAAAAAAAAAATTACTTCCACGTGTCTGAATGAGGTGCTGGGTATATAAACCCAAATGCACTGAGCTAACCGATCCTGTCTCTAGATTCCTTCAATCACTTTATCTTGGCCTCCCTCCTTCTCCTCTACCTCAGTCCCTATGATAAGACATTTCAATCTTATAGATATGAGTCATGTATAACCCGGATCAAATGACGGTGGACCATAATAAGTGTGTTTTATTTGGTTGGAGGATCAAACACTCTATACTAACGCACAGATCAATCCACCTAATCCACGGAGTCCCTATCTTTACATGCCAACGGTGGGATGTGGTAGGTTACATTGGAAAGTGATGGTATGGGTTATCCGAGAGTGATAGGGGTATTTATAACCCCAGGTTAATTAGGTTGTGGTTGAGGGATTAATGAAGCTAGGGCTCAAGGTGTTCTTGGAGATTTCGGAGTTGTGTTACATGTAGTTTGAGTGAGTAAATTCCATTTGGGGGTAAATGTGGGTAAACAAAACTGGTTAAATGAGTTTTATTAACTAACCCGGGGATATGTCGGATAGGGGTTTTCTGTAATTGTGTTAGGGTTGTGATATGATTGGAGTGAGAGGAAGATCCATGGGTAATATTTGACACTGGTAATAGACCCCGCGCCTTTTTTTGATCTTTGGTGTATATACCTAACCCGACCCCAATGTTTTTTGGCTAGTCACTAATTCCACATGGCATCAAAAGCAACTTCCATAAAGACGAAAAACCTATAACTAAACTAAAACCAAAGAGCTATTGATTATAATGGGTTGACAGTTTGGACGCAAGGAGGACTTACCTATCAGAAGGCCTTAGAAAGAGCCAAATGCTATACTTTTGTCAAATCGGCCTTACAGAATTACTTTAGCATCTTGATCACCCTAATTCATACCGTTCTGACAGTGGTTCTTCGTTTTTGACTGATATCATGTGATAATGACATAATCCATACCTGCACACATAAAACTCTAGATAACAAGCACATTTTTGCATTTTTGATCCGTATTTGTGGGTTTATTAGGGTCATTTTAAAGCATAAATAGAGTAGGTGTAATCTACACTCGCAAAAATTCCCCCAAACTAAAACGATTGAGTGAGATTTGACGGTCCTCACGCAATATCACATGCCCTTATAAACAAATACCTAAAAATCCCCAAACTTAAATCCCTTTGAAAAGTAGCAAAAAGATTTTGTTTGAGATAATTAAGAGATCACAAGTTAATAAAAACATAGCCTCGACTTCCCATTTTCTAAGATTTTTTCCACTTTTTTTTATGGACTTAACTGATTATTAACTACCTAACTACATTTATATTGTGTTGAAAAAATGCAATAGTTTTTTTCATTACCTTAGACAACGATTGGTAACTTTTAGGATCAATAGAACAAAAAGCACAATTAAGCGTTCTAAAATAACTTCATCATCCCGTTTTACACTTTTTCCCATGCTAAGACTAAAAACAAGATCATAGTTTAATTACAAGTCATGACACTAACACAACCAGCGTTTACTCATAAATATAGATAGTGTACTTACTTTTCCGTGTCCCCACAAAACGCTTACATTGTATCTCAGGAATTTTTCTTAAGTCGATTACACAAGGCTCTTTAAAGACTTTATGTTTCGATACATTTATTAATTCGAGGAAAAAAAAAGGTGTATGGTAAAGAAACAGCTAATAATTAGCTCCTACCCCTACTCAAAAGATCAAAAGCAATCAAGATAAGTAGTCACATACGAGGCGACGCGAGAAAGAGTTAGGCTTTTTGAGCTAGGCTCGGCTTAAGCAAAGGGCATGGACCAAGAACAGAGTCCATAAGTAAGCGCGCAGAGGTGAACATTTAGAGAGATGAGAGAGATTGACGCACGAGGTCGGACGTCTATTTGGTGGCCAGCCTATGGAGAGAGACCGCGCGGAGAAAGGGCACTTGAGACAGAGTCTCTTCAAAACCACCCGGCGTCAGAAATGTGTCTGGTTGTGATGTAGCGCTACACACTGAGGATAAGTAGCGAGAACCTCGCGCGACCTGATGAGACGAGACTCAACGGGCGGACTGTAACAGCACATGGTATCAGCCCTAATTCTATTACAAGATAAGGACACAAGTAACGCGACGACCTATGAGCTAAAGTCAGAAGCTCTGTCTCCATTCACCTGGAGTATCATTCACTTTGAGGATGAGAATATCAACTAAAAACAGCTGAATGGAGAGTCTGCTTTTTTAATCTCCGAAGCCACAGCCGATAGCGAGACACAAGCGTGTGATTATTACTTTACTTATTATGTACACTTGGAACTCTACCTTATAATGCGCGCGCGCCGAGCGACGCGACACATCGTCCTTATAAAGGCCTCCGCGACAAAGATTAAGTTAAAATCCCTGGCCGCGATATTAGTATTTATTAATGAACTTACACACACACACATTAAGATGCACAATTTTTAGATGTTAGTGACGAGGGTGTTATACACTTTTAACGATATGAATACTACTCTCATCTCTTACTTATTTTTTATAATTTTATTAATTAAATAATAAATGAAGGACATATTGCGGGTAGTGGTGGAGGTATAGCGAGGGGATTAGTTTTTATGGGATTTTTATTATTTTAAGCGGGGGGGATATATGGAGTGCGCGAGAGCGAATGGGTTATGGTAGGGTTTTTGTTTTGAATTAGTGGAGTAGGGTGTTTGTGATGGTGTTTTTGTTACATTGATGGACTGGGGGAGTTATATTTGTTTGGTGATTTGGAGGTGAATTTTTTTTTTAGTTAGATAATGTTGTTATTTATGATGTGTTGTTATATTGATTTATTTGTAGTAAGTGTATTGTGTTAATGAGTCTAACATGTCCAATGAAAAGACTAGCATAAACAATCTTCCCCCCATTAATGTTTAAGGAAAAAAGCTAGAACTCAACAACTACCAATCGGGTCAAAAAATTACTTCTTGGTTCTAACCAACGAAAACATACATTATTGTCTTCTGAACACATTATTTATTTTTTTTTTTTTTTTTTTTTTTTTTAATAAAACAACACTGAAAAATTTAAAATTTTTGCTATTTTTGGGAAAAACGGTACGGAGAAAACAAAACAAGAACAAGCACATTAAATCGATAGATTCCCCCCCAAACTAAATTGGAAACATGTCCTCAATGTTTAAGGTCGGGGTTCCTACGAAAATCAATAGCCCGTGAATTGGGTAGACAAAAGAATAATTATCATTTCATCGATAATAATGAAAGGATTGAACTATCCCATAACTTAATTTTCACACAAAAGGAGAAAACTCGAGTGCATTTTCGGAATTAGGGCATCGCACACGAGAGTAATTCTTGAAATGTTGGGTTAAATCCGCCAAAATCACAACTCAGACCAACAGAACAACGAGGAAACGAAGAGATGGGCCCCTCAATCACAACACAATTTAAAAAATTGAAAAGAAAAATAAAATAGAAAGAAAAAGATTAAGCCATGGGGTTTGAAACTCCCACGAGCGGCTTTTGTTTTTGATTACACGAGTTCGCAAGCTCGACTCGATCCCTGAAATTAGGTTGTCCCTTCGGGAGAGCAAATAGAAACGTTCATTGAAACTGCCTACTGGATTTTTAGAAGATGTTCCCAGGATCAAAAAATAAAATTCTCACATCTAAAAGAGAAAATCACAGGTGGAATTGCCTTGGTATTAGTGAAGAATAGCAGAAAAGTTCCAAATGATAAATGCGAAGAAATCTTTCAAACATGTAGAGAAACATCTTCTACTTTGTTAGAAATTAACACACCTTTCTTCAAACATTCCATTGGTTGGTTCCTGGCAGAGGAAGAAAAAATTGATGGTTTTTCTTTGAAAACTAAAAAAGTCCCGGAGGAAATTTCTCTTATTTGAATTCCACCCTCCAATGTTTACAAGATTTTTTTATCATGAATTGCATGATAAAACTAGGTATACCCTTGGTTTGAATCTTTATGGTGGGGGTGGTTGGGGGGGGTTGGTTTTGGGGGGGGGGGACTTTGGTTTTGTGTGTGTTCCCCTCGATTGCGAGAAATCAAGGTAACACTAGACCGACACCTTCCGCATTGAAAGGACGAGACCGGAATCTAAAAGAAGGAAGATGGTAAAATTACTTGTGGTGGTAAGAGGACCCAAAATACATTGGGTAAGTCCTTTTTTCAAATCCTTTGGTTTGGAAAAATGATCATTAAAATCAATTGGATATATCAAATTGATTCTAATCGTTCACTATGACAATTAATTGATTGAACATCACTGAGACTTCCCCCCACTTCTTTTTTCCCTTGTTTTCTTCAATTTCTTGAGGACGAGAAAGAGTCTTTGGTTTCTTATGTAAGAATGCTGCCAAGAAACACCATTATCTTTTTTCCTTATCCCCCAAATTCGATTTCATCATTTTCCACCAAAATCGGACCCAACCGAGAACAACATCCCCCCGGCGTTTTCCATGAAACAAACCCCTTCTCTCCGGTGAGAGTGAGGGGAAATAGGATTGCTACTTAAAAACTTCAAGGGTGGTAAGGGATGGTAAGATAATTCCCCGGTTGAATTCCGAAACATTTTCCTTCCGGTGAAGTAAGTGTTGACCGAAAGTAGAAAGACTTAATCCTCGACATCCCTTATCCCTTCTCCTTCAAAAGAGGAGGATTCACGTTGTTGCTATCTGTATTTGGAAGTAAATCATCGAACTTGAAAAGGAGGAATTTTTGAGATTAATTCGAAACAGAATCTTTTGGAGGTTCTTTTTAAGATGAAACATCATCACCCCCCGGTGTAAATGAGTTTATGAACAGCGCATATCCATCGTGGAATTCCTTGGTAGTAGAATCACTAGTCTTCATCGGAGAAGAACTAGGAAAGGAATCATCGGATGAAATAGTGGGACTGCCACTATATATCTGAGCAAATAAATCCTTAAAACAATTTAAAATTCCGGATACGTTAAAAATAATCAATCATGTTGAAATTGATTCAACTTTTTGAAAACCATTAAGTTTTCGATTTTCTCCACTTTGCATGTTTCAATACGTTAAACTTCCATTTCCATCCACGAAGATCAACTTTTCCATCGTAAACATCAATTAAAGGCTCGAGACGGTTCTAAAAATGGCTTCCGAGAATCAAAGGCATTTTGTTTCGTCGGGAACTAATCGACAACTACAAAATCGCTGGGTATAATTAAACTTTCCTACGGGAAACAAGCACATCCTTAACAAATCCCATTCCGGTCGACAAAGTATGACCGGTTGGCAAAACACGAGGAGTCATTGGGTTGATTCAGGTTGGTAAAACTAACCTATGAAAAACCGAGAAGAGGCCAAATTAAGTGATACTAGCTCCAAAATCGGCTAAACCGGATGACATTTTAAGCTTTGAAAATCACATGGTATGGTAAATCTACAAGAATCTCCATCCCAAATTTCGTCCTTCTTCTCGGTAATATCTTAAGAATTATCGGCACTAAAAAATATTCACCTCAACGGAGGGTATTTACAATTTCTTCAAGTTTTTCCTTAATAAATCGCAAAGATCTCTAAGGCATTATTGGGTGTATATTGGCATTAAAAATCAATGCACCATCCGCAAGAGAAATATTGAAAGAAGTTTTTTAAAAACATTTCCAAAACTTTTGAAGTTGAAATCTTTCATCTTTACTCTTCCTTTTTTTCAACATTTCTTCTTTCCGGTAAAGTAAAGCTTAAGTTTACATAATGTTTTAGGATTATTGACCAAATCCCTCTTGATTTCACTTTTCTTTTGTTTGAGAATTTGTCCTCTTGGAACTTTTATTGGTTAAGAGGAAGGGTGGTGACATGATCCTTTGAATTGACGTCTTTATCTTTTCTACACAATCCCGTAATTAACAAATGGAGGAGGCATAGGAAGGATTGCCTTTCGTAAGAAACTCCCACCGCTTCGTGTTGTTATTTTTGATTTATTAATGGCTCTGGCATCGTTCCTTGTGAATTTTGGTTAACGGTAATTGGCTGGTAAAGTATTTGAACTTGAAGCTTGAATGGGATAGGCCGAAATCATGAAACTTGGTGCAAAGGCTTGTTTAACAAACTTGTAACATTTTTGCCCAATTGATTTGGACAAACCTTGATATTGATTTTGCACATACTCAATATTGCATCATCCAGTTGTGCTTTGACTAACTTTTCAAAATCTGTTTTTCCAAAACACTATTTGTGGAGGTTGGTAAGGTAAAACTTGATTTGGTTGGTGTTTGATATGGTGATCATGATAAAACTTATTTTGATTGTTTTTGACGGTTTTTGATAAAAATTTGTTCCCACGGTTTTTTGGTTGAAATAGAAATTGGTCCCCATGATAACGGTTTTTTGGTTGGTTGGTCATATTTGGGTTGAATTGAAACCCTGGTCACATTTGACTAAGCCCAAATATGAAAAGGTTGGTTTCTTTGGAGAAAAAACCCCAATGGCCTGCCGTTTTGATGAAATAGATGGATGTTACTTGAAAAAAACAGGGAATCGTTTTCTCAACCTCGAGTTAAACGGACAATGGTTTAAAATTGGTGAAAGATCCACAAGTGACCACAAAACTCTTCCTCAACAACTGCTAGTGACTTGGTGCAGGAGTAACCAACTAAAGGTCCTTTCATTGACCATCATTTGTGGTTCATCTATGATAGTCATCTTATCCTCGAGAGAAGCGGCTATTTGTTGCATATCTGAAAGAATTATTAGAAGGCTAAGAATTAAGAACGAGAGCATCCGTACTCCCCCCCCACTCTTGAATCACTAGCACGACATCTTGATGTATCGAACTTTTTGACTTGCTTTCAATAAATGCAATAAACCTTCTTGAGCAATCTTGTCCCCAAGAAATAGCCACCTGCTGCAGAAATCTAAGGCAATCTTATGATCGTTTGAAATCGAAAGAATTGGTAAAAAGTATCAGTTGGTAGGAGTTTCCTAAAACATGGGTGAGGCCATATGAACGAAGGAGTTCCCCCTTTAAAACGTTTTCCCCATGCCTCCATATTAAAGGCATCGTTTGAGTTTTTTGGGGGAAAAAAAAGTAAAGATCTCATTTCGATAGTAAGTGGTTTTTGAAGGAGGGAAACTATTGTGTTTATGAAATTTTGAAACAAGGACGTCCCAAGTGAGAATTGATCTTGAGTGGGTATTCTTTGGTCTAAACCAATCACCTCGGGCTTCAGCAACCGTCTAGAGAAAAAAGAGGAAAAGCAAAAGCTTAACCTAAGTGTTTTCGGAACATCTGGATTGACTAAACGTTTTAAGTGGACCTTATTAAAAAAATCGAATGGATGATGGGGGGGAAACTTGTCTACACCTAAAATTTTGTTGCTTTGCACAAGATTGAATAATGGTTTTGCTTAAGCTACGAAATTGTTTTAGCATTGATCCGGTGGAAACAACTATAGCACCTCATACCCCTCGATGGGTGCTTGTAACAATTTTAGCCATCCGTTTCGATTAGTCTGCCATTGGAACAACGGTTTGTTTCAACAATTGGTTCAACCGAAAATGTTTGTTGTTGACGACGTCTACGAGATTAGCAACGAGTGCCATAAAAGGAAAAAATAACAATTCAAAAAGCAAAACTACACTAATATTTTTTTTTTTTTTTTTGTTTTTTTTTAGCAATGAAATTTTAAACGTTTTTTTTACACGATAAGAGACCTTAAACCAAATATCAACTACTTCACGGTAAAGGCCTTGAAAAATTTTGCCTTTTCAAGGGTGAGCCTAACGTCGTAGACAACACAAAAGGCAAGTGTTTTAAATCCTTTGATAACGAATTGGAAACAATATCAAAGTTCACCTACAATTGAAAAGAAATATCTCCATGGAAGATATTATATTGTTGGTGGTATGTAACCACATTTGAATTTTATTTTAGAATTAAGAAAGACAATTATTTTATATATATGATTTTTTTATTTTTTATTTTTTATTTTTTTATCTTTTACTTATACTAAAAAGAAAAGGAAAATATATATATATATATATTTTTTTTACTTTTTATATTTTATTTATTTATTTATTTATTTTTTTTTTTGGATTTTTGGTTTTATACAAAAAATTTTAACTTACGAGACGAAAGGATTCTTCCAAACCAAATCGAGCAAACTCAAAACAAAGGAATTCGCTTACACAAAGGTCCCCCCGGCAACGGCGCCAAAAAACAGATTGTGCATTTTAGACACGTTAAACTTAATATAAACTAATATAAATCCCGAGAGTAAATTAAGGAAAGGTACAATCATCAATTTACCCCTTGGAAAAATTCAACACTCCAAAAATAATACATAATATAATAAAATAATACGTATAATAAACCGGGTAATATGAATGGGCACCCGTGTTCCGTTATTCCTCCCCCAATTGACTTTGCAATGGAAACCTTTTTAAGTTTTTTTTTGGATCCAGATTTGAAAAATAAAGAAAAAAGAGATATTTTTGATTAATTATACTACAAAAAATTAAAGGCACAATTAAACAACTAAATAACAAAATTAAACCATTTACAAAGTAAATAAATGCGACCTTTTAAGAAAACAACTGCAATTTAACACTTAAAAAGTAAACCTAGACTCCCTAAACCTAAATTAATGCTAAAGAAAATTTTAGGAAAATTAAAAATATTTTTTTTAAAAGGCTTTATTGGATTTTATAAGAATTAAACACTAATTATCTTAAATAAATCCTAAAATAGAAATTTAATTGATAAAAATTAAGAAAAATACTTTTTAATCTAACTTAAATCCTAAATTACTTTAAAAAGAAGAAAAAACAATTTTATCACTAATTTTTCTAATTTAAAAACAGTATAAAAAAAATTTAAAAAAAACTAAAGGTTAGAAAATAAAATGTTTTAAAAAACTAAATTTTTGAAAATCAATTCTTTAAAAATATAAATACTTAAACTAAAAAACTAATAAAAATACATATTATAAAGAGATAAAAATGCAGAAAATTAATTTTATAAAAAGCCCTAATTTTAAATTATTTATTAAAAACTAATTTAACTAATTAAACTAAAAAACTTAATTTATTATTTATAAAAAAAAACTATTTTTATAAAACTTAACTAAATCCAGCCAAACACATGGGTTAAAAGTGTCAAAATAGAAAGATAGGGGTAGGCGGGTGATATTTAAAGTTTAATAAAAAAAACACAAAGTTTTAATTAATTTGCAGAATAGTCCCCCCGGACTATGGACTAACTAACTAACCGCTTAAAGACTAACAAATGGACTAAACTATGAAAATAACTAAGGACTAAAAACAGAATTAACTAACAAGGCTAACTGTGTAACTTTACACTGAACAGAAACTATAAAATGGAAAAAAACATGTCCCTGTCCCTCCCTAGACATTTTAACAAACAGCATCCCTATTTGATTTAAAAAGCTTATTCACTGACTTTTTAAGAAAACTTTTATAAAAATCTTAACTACTACTTATTAAGCTTATTCACTGACTTTTTTTAAGACAACTTTTATAAAACTCTTAACTCTAACTTATTTAAAATAAGCTGTATGAGCTTATTAGCTTATAATCTCTTATCAGCTTAGTATTCTACCTCTCAAAATAAATGAACGAAGCAAAGCCAAGTCACTTGACAGATTCTTAATACTTAATAAAATCTACTCAATCAAACTCTTAGCAAATCCACATAGCTTATTTAACTCTAATAACACTTAATCAGCTTATTAAGAAAAAGAAAAAGAACAAATGTAAAACAAATATAAGGTGTACCTTGGCTTTCCAGCATGAACAGGAAAACAATAAGCTGTGTGGGGCTTATGGCTTAATCCACATAAGCCCTTATATCAAAATCACAAACCTAATCTAACCTATAAGCTGACCAACAGCTCTAAAACACCCCTTGATACCATAGCAGCCATCCAAATCCAAGATGGTATCAAGCCTTCATCACGATAAACACAAACACAAATACTTTGATAGATTTTAAATGAAGAAACGAATTAATATAAAATAAAACTTTTATTAAAACTGAAATTAAGTGCTTACAATTCGAAATGAAATATCATGAAATTGAAATTACATATAAAAAAAAACTACTAACAACTGAAAAAAATTAAACTATTACAAAAATTAACTAAAAATTCACCACTAAAAATTATTCGAATGAGGGAGGAATGATGGGGGTATTTATACCCGAAGCTTGAGCTCTTCATCTTCTAGGTCCTTCTTCATCTTTAATCTTGGCCCTCCATCTCTTCTTTATCCTTGATGTAAGCCGTAGGATTTAAAGTGTGTATAAACGGATCGTTGACGTGGCTTGGTGTGCTAGTTATGTGAGTGTAAGCAATCACACACGTCACATCCACCAATCGCAATCCTTCTTTCAGCCAGGGTGGAATGGTTGGGGTTAATTGAAAGTGATGGATGGGTTACGGGTTGTGAGGGGGCTATTAACCCTATGGTTAATTTGGATGGGAGTGAGGGGTTAAGAAACTAGGGTTTATGGGTGTTCTTGAGTTGTTCGTGTGTGAGTGAGTGAGTGTTGATCGAAATTGGGGTAAATGAGGGGACAGAATTGTTAAATAAGTTTATATTTAAATCGGGTTGGTCGGGTTTAAGGTTCGGTTATTGTGGTAATCCGGGGTTTGGGCTTTGCAGTGATTGGTTGAGAGGTATCCATGGGTAGTTGACCCTGGTATTAACCCTGCGCTCCAATTATAACTAAGAGGGAATTACATATCTGGCCCTGTGTGTTTATAAAGCCACAATTTCACAACTTTAATAAATAACTTCCATAAAATGCAAAGTTAAACTCCTTGAATTTATAAAACAAATGGAATTGGGTTTTGGTTGAATGTGGTTTAGCTGCAGTTGACTGTAGAGGGCTAGCGGCATGATCTCTCTCTTCGCTTTGATTTCTTTAGCTTCTTGATCATCCATCCGTTCTTGTGTTCGTTTTTGACTGATTTCTTGCAATATTTGACATATCCATACCTGCACACATAAAACTCAGATACAAGCACATTTTTTGGCATCTTTGAATCCTTTTGGTTTAATTTGGGTTATTTTTAAGCTAAAATCAGATAAAGTTATTCAACACCATATCACAAGGTATAAAAGAAATCACAAGACGATGATCAAAAGGAATACAATATATAAGGTAATACAAATCAGAAGATCAAATCATAGTGTAAGATAAGATGAATCAGAGAATCAAATTAAGTTCAATCACCAAGCCCAAACAAATCATATCATAGTAACCACGGAGTCATGAGCTCCAAATGTAAATGACGTGGATTGCACCCAAACATCAGCAGCCAAATATCCAAATATCATAATGACATAATCCATCAATGACAAAACATATCTAGGAATGCATCCATATGCCCTTAAACAATAATAAATTCTTCAAAATGCGCATATAATAATCAAATTGGGGACGTGTGAGAATCACTCAGACACACCCACACATGAGTTCCATGCCCAAAGGGGTATCAAGATGACACAAAACCATGTTACCTTCATGGCTAATGAAACAAAAATGGCCGGGTTTCTCCAAACTGACGTGTTCAAATGTCAAAGTTATATCAAACTATTTAAAGGAAGTCATAAGTAAAGTTCAATCCAAAAGGTTTCAAATAATCAAATGTTCAAATATCAAAGGTACATAGCAGGGTGTCAAATGGAAACAATAATGACAGATGCATATAAGAAGAACCAAAATTAAAAGGCTCAGAGCAAATTGTAGCAAATCACATAAGTAATCAAAGATAGAGAGAATATGTCATGAGAAACCTTAAACATAAGGTCAGAATTCTTACCTTATTCCCGAAGCAAAGCAATAACCAAAGAAAACAACCACACAGAATATCACAATCACTCCCTCTTGAACCGAACCTAAAGAAACGATGAATTCGTATTACAAGAAACCATACATTTAAGTTATTACTTCTATTTTTAGAAACTATTTTCCATTTTAGTAAACTTTCTCATTATTAGTAAACTCCATATAAAGAAGTTTCCAAAATTAGATAGTATTCATCATTTGAAATCATAAGTATTTTGGAATAGGCTTAAGGGGACTATGAGATATGCCAACCTAACAAGTTTAGTGGTAAAAATGACAACTTTCCATATTTTAGGTTGTTAATATGCAAAATCCACAATTTTCAGGTTAAAAGGGTAAAATTCTAAGTTCACATTTTAATTTCAGATAAACCTTCCATTATCTGTATTAACAAGTCAAACCTTAATTGTTTACATAATTTAAATATTTAGCCACTATTTGTTTATTAATTAAATTAAACATTACAATCTTTAATTATCCGATAATTACAAAACAAGCCCTAATAGATTCAAAATGACAAAATCATACTTTGTATACATTAAATACTAACCAAAACTTATACATTCAGAATTTACAATTTCAGTCCCTCTATTTTAATTAATTAATTTCTAATTACATATATATGTAATTGAACCCATTTTAATCCAAAATAAAAAACAATAGACAATTTTTATAAACATAAAATATAAAAATAACAAACCACCCCCCAACGCCCCCAACTTATTTTATTCAGAATATATAAAAATAATAACATGTACTACAAACAGACCCCATAGTTTTCAGAAATTACAAAATCAAGTCCTTTTTATCAAATACTTTATTAATAACATTTTTTAGGCCTAAGAAGAGTAATAAAATTCCATAAAAATCCAAACAAAAAAAAACGAAAACCCTAATTTAAAGTTTCCATCGTTCCTTGCGCCTTTTCTCTTCTCTTTCTTATTCTCCATTCTCTATTTCTTCTATTTCCCTCGCCAATCCAACAAAAAAACAATAAAATATAACAAAAAGAAAACAATTATTTATATTTCACTTCAAAATAAATACTATTATGGCACTCAAAAAATTTTCAGACACCGTGACAAAATAAAAAAACCTCTAACAACCCTAAAATCTATATAAAAAAAAAATTCTTCTTCTCTCTCTATTCCTTCTAATTTGTCTTCTTTTTTCTTCATTATTTTCTTCTTCCTTTCCTTTTTCTTCTTTCTTCTTCGTACCTTGCCTTCTTCTTCCTTCCTTTTTCTTTTTCTTTCCTTCTTTCCCTTTTTTTTCTTTTCTTTCTCTCTTTTTCTATCTTTATATTTACCTTTTCTTTCTTACCTCTTTTTCTTACTTATCTTTCTTTCTCGTTTCTTTTTCTCTTTTTCATCATCTTTTCTTTTTCCATTCTCTTAATTTTTCTTCTTCTTCTCTTTTCCTTTCCTTCTTTCTTTGTTCTTCCCTTCTAATTAAAAAAACTATTTCTTTGCCTTTATGTCTTTTTCTCTTTTCTTAAAAATTTCTTTCAAAAAATATTCTCTTATTTCTTCCTTCTACTTTCTCGTCTACAAAAAAGAAAAAAAAAAAAACCCTAACCCTAAGGTTCATTTAAAAAAAAAAATTTCTTTTCTTCTTTCTATTCTTCTAAAAAAATTTCATTGCATTTCTTTTCTTGATTTCTAAAATTTCTGAATTTCTTTCTTCCCCTTTTTTTTCTTTTTCCTTTTATTCAAAATCGGCAAACCAAATTAAATCCTAAATAAATATTTTGAAAATCTTTTTCGTAGGTGTGTGAAATAAAATTTGGTTTTTAGGTTTTTTTTCCAACAATTGATAATGATTTATAATTTATGCATATTGAAAAACCCTATAAAAAATATAAAAAATACAATTTTACAAATAGTTTTTTAAAATTTGTTATTTTATAATATAATTAATTTTATACATTTTATTATTTTTTTTATTTAATTTTTTATAATTATTTTATTTTAATTAATTTTTATTTTTTGTTTATTTTATTTTTTTTTTTTTTTATTTTTAAATTTTTCATAAATTTGTTAATTAAATTATTTATAATAAATGATTATTTAAATTTTTAATATTTTTTAATTTTTTGAATATTTGGTTTGTTATTTGTTATTAATTTATAAATAATAATAATAAGGTAAAGATTAAATAAAATTTATTTTAAAAAATTAAATATTTATTTTTTTTAATAAAATATAAAGTTATATTTTAAATTATTATTTAATTATATTAATTTTATTTGTTTATTTAAATTTCATAATTAATAATTTTTTAAAAAAAAATAGGAAATTACAAAAACTACTACTAAAGCCGCATATACAAACATACCCTAAAACCTAAAAGGGTTTTTCTTTCTTCTTCTATCTTTCTATCTCTAAACAAAAATAGTTTCAATTTATTGCTATTCCACTTCTATTCTCCTTTCAAAACACCACTGAAATTACCCACAACCCAAGCAAGAACTGCCCATCGCAAACGTCCTACATCCCCCACAAATAAAAAAAAAAAAACAAAAAAGAAAAAAAGAAAAAAAAATAAAAAAAATAACAAAACAAAAAAGCAAAAATTGAGAAAAAAAAAAAAAAAAAAAAAATAATAAAAAAAACAAAAAAAAAAATAAATAAAAAACAAAAAAAAACAAAATCCAAAAAAAAAAAACCTAATAGAATAAATAAGAATAGAACCCGAAACCTGAAAAACCAAAATAAACAAATAAAAATAATAAACCGAAAAAATCCAATAAAAAAAAACAAAACCTGTTTTTTGAAAAATGAAAAAAAAAACAAACAATATTCCATTCTCCCATCATTTCCATATGAGCCCGAAACTCACCAGTTCCTCACCCCACCCAAATAAACAAAAAAATATAGAACAAACAAAAACACCCAGGCCCCCCGCACCTACACCTAACGCCACCACCCCCGCCCATAAGCTCAACCACGCCCCACCCCATCCCCCCCCACCACTCCCCCAAGTACCAACCCCACACGCAACTTACTATTTACAAATAAAACACAACCCCCACCCCCTACACCCAACCAACGCAATAACACAAATCACTTTGCTGCCTCCTCATCCAGGACAGCCATACGACTCTCACTCCCTCAAAAAAACCACATCACATCCAACACACACTCACTTTCCAACCCACATCCCCATTCGATATCCTCCTGTACCCTATCTATAAACCCACCCCCCACCCAAATCATTCGCACCCGCGACCCCAATCACAAAAAACCCACCGCCTTTCAAGACCCAGAAGCAATCCCAAACGAAACAAACCATACAACCAAAATAGATCACCAAATCAACCACAAAACATCAAAACCCCGCATCTTTATTTTGTGTTGTGAGCCTCAACAAAACTGAGACCCAATCAGCTATCCTCTGCCACCCCCAACCTAACATTCCCCCTGCGCCACTAAACTATCCCCTCTTCCTACCCCCCCCCCCACAAAACGCCGTATCTACTTCACAAAACATCCATCAACTAGACACGAATAACAACCACATCAAAACCACCGCCAGATGTAAAGCATATTAAAAAAAAACACATATATGCAACATAAAAGAATCCATGACCCAAACAACAAACATAAAACCAACCCCGCTCCTTCATCCAGCACCATTGCAAAACAGTTAGTATTAAAATGACCCAACTCCACTCCCCCCTCCGAAAAAGAAAAAATAAATACAACAAAACCATAGAATAAAAAAAAAAAAATAAGAAGAAGGAAGCAAATCAAACTAAATGCAAAACCAAAGAAAAAAAAATAAAAAAAAAAAACGACTTATCCCCCTAACAAACCTATCAGATATATACATCCAACCCGCCACCCCCACCACCAACCCCATCACACAACGACCGACAAACGCCACAACAACACCACAACTAACATCACACCTCCCCCGCCCTCACAAACACTAGCCACACCACACCACATCAACACACACAATACCACTAAAACATGTTACATTCGCTTTAAACATCACTCCCTAACATGCCACACCACGTACCCACCTAACACACCCCACAACCCACCAGTTACATATGTTCCCTCCCACCTCTGCCCCTCACATACCAATCACCACACCCCCTACATCCAAACCCATACCCCCTCCCCACACAACATCACACTCCCACCCCACCACATGGCCACCAAACCCACAACCACTCCCTCTACCCCCAGCAGACTACCAGCCCCACAACACCCCCCCACACCACAATCCCCCTACATCGCACAATACACAAGACCACACCCCTCCACAAACAACCCCTTCAAAAACTGTTCACCCACAACCCTCACCTCTCAACCCCGCCCCCACAACTTAACACACCCCCACAACCCACAAACCCCATTTATAAAAAAATATCCGTTACACCCCGACCTCCAACCCCCCCCACACCCCACAAACCCCACAACATATAACTTCCCCCAATTCAACACTCTAAAATCAACTCCCCATGACCCGACCTCCACAAACCTTTACCCACCTCCCACTCATCCACAGCCACAATCATGCCCCCACCACAACCCAACATACAACTCCCCAACCCCACACCAACACCACAACCACAAAGCCCCTACAACTACATCACCCACATCACCCCCCCCTCAATATAACACCCACCCTACCACTTTCAACCCCACAAATCAACCCCATAACAACCCCCACCCTCACAACACCCATCACACACCACCCCCACACCCCCACACAGCACCACACCACACAAACCCATCAACAGCAGAAGTCACCTTACCCCGCGAACACCCCACAACCACCCCAACACCTAACCCTATCCCACACACACACAACCACTCAAACCCCACAAATCAACACAACTCACCTCCACACAGCCCCCATATTTAACCACCCCCACTCCCCCACAAACACCCACCCCACAACCCCACAACCCACGGCCTCCAAAATATAAAAACACCCCACCTCCCTCACCATCCCCACCGACCACCAATCCCAATCCACCCTAAAAACAAATAAAAAAAAAAAAAAACCAAAAAAAAAAAAAAAAAAAAAAAAAAAAAAAAAAAAAAAAAAAAAAAAAAAAAAAAAAAAACACACGAAAAAGATAAACAAATAATAACAAAAAAAAAAAAAAAACCAAAAACCGTAAAAAAAAAAAAAAAAAAAAAAAAAAAAAAAAAAAATAATCAAAATAAAAAAAAAATAAAAAAAAAAAAAGAAAACCAAAAAAAAAAAAAAAAAAAAAAACAAGTGTTTTTGTTTCTTTTTTTTTGTTGGTTTTTTTTTTTTTTGTTTGTTTGTAGTGAGTATTGTGTTTAGTTTGTTTTGTTTTGTTTGTGTTTGGTGTTTTTGTGGTTTTATTGGGTGTTGGTATGTTTTTGTTTTTTTTTTTAAAAAAATTTTGAATGTAGGTATATATTTATTATATGTAATTTGAGAAATTATATGAGTATATTATAGGAAAAATGAATATTTAATTTAATACAATATTATTTAAACACATATAATCTTAGAAAATCATTCCTTAAAATATCTTCAAATCTTCGTTCTTTATTAATAATCTTCTATATTATATCCCTTTAAATAAAAATCTTCCCCTTAAATAATCTTAATACTTGCTTCTTAAATCATCTTATCATTAATAAAATCTTGTCATCTAATCTTCCCACATAATCTTTCTATCTTTTCCCACTTGATCTTCCCCTCCCACATGGACGGCCTAAAATAAAAAAAACATTGCTTCTTATACACTCACCACTCTGACCACACCTCGAGCCACCCAGCACCTCCAACAAATCTCCCACACAACCCCACACCTCCAACAACCGTCAAGCTCCCCCAAAACAGACAAATATAAAAAAAAAAAAAAAAGAAAAATAAAAAAAATAAAACTTATCGATAAAAACATAATATTAAAAAAAAAAAAATAAACAAAAAAAAAGAAAATAAAAAATAAAACAAATTAAAAAAACAAAAAATAAAAAAAAACATAAGTAATAAAATAAAAAACCAGAAAAAAAAAAAAAAAAAAAAAAAAAAAAAACAAAAAGACCAATCCTCCACAAAAAAACAAAAAAAAACAAAATCCCCACCCCCATATCTACCAAACCCTCCACTACCCGCCACCCCCCCCTCGCCCCCCCCCCCACCCACACACGACCTTATCCCAGACCATACCAAACCTCACCCAAAACAAACACCAACCCTACAATCATAACGCCCATCCCCTTCACAACACCAACCGCCATAACCCCCAGATACCATCCACCCCCCCACCCCCCCCCATCCTCAACCCCCACCATCACACCTACACAGGCCCCGGCCACAACCCTCCCACCCCCTCCCCCGCACCCCCTCCCCCCCACCCGAACACCTACCACCCGCCGCTGCTCTGGCCAATAAGTTCGCCCCCCCACCAACCGATAATCAACAACCTAACACCCCCCTTCAAGCACACTCCAAGTAAGCTCCTAGAGAGAAACCGAACACAACAAAACCAAACCCAACACAACCAAAAAAACCCAACCCACAACAAGCCGAAAACCAAAAAAAAATTAAAAAACACAAAATGAAACAAACAATAAAAAAAAAGACAACACATACCAAAACGACAACCATACTACAACAAAAAATAGGCAGTGAATAAAAACGACTTAAAACCCAAACATTAAACACACCAAAAACAAACATCCATCCATCGGACAACAAAAACACAGCCCTATTTTCTCCCCCCACATAACGCCCCTAAAAAAAAAACTTTAATAAAAAAACAAAAACTGCAAATTTAAAACACCCCCCCACACCCCCTTCCTTCAAAACCCCCCCCATACCCCTAAACATCCTCCTTAACAGCCCACAATTTACAACCATCCCTCCTCATTCCTCTAATAACTTTCAAACCCCACTCTCACACCACCTCAAACCCCAATCCACCAGCAAAATTGCACCGAACACCCACAAACAAACCAACCAAAATACCAACACACCCTACCAACCCACCACACAAACTTCCCACCCAACACACACACCCCACAACCACCAAAAAAACAACCCACCACACCTACAAAATCACAATCCCCCCCAAACCACCAATTCCCACAAAATACCAAAACCACCAAACACCCCAAACCCATCCCAAAACAAACCGCAAAACCATCCAAAAACAATACAACTTTTACAAATGTTACCAAACCCCAATAAGCTTAAAAACTTAAAACCACCAACCTAACCCCAAACCCCAAACTAAAACTGACCACTCCCCCTAGACCATCCCCCGGCCATAAACACGAAAAGTAGCCCGAACCTAAAACACAAGACCGCACTAGACAACGAACATAGGCTAACTCGCACGCCACGACACTACGTATCCCAAGTATGTCCTCACGCTCTGGGTTAATCTTACCAAAGAATCAATCGACAAAAGGAATAACTTAGATTACTCATGACACTCACTAGACTGATGCGAGAATGGACTCAGGTTCTTGTGGTACAAAGACATAGTCAGGCTGAATCTTGATCAAAATGAATAAGATGCGACATGCAAAGGTAATGATATTTGGAATCCCGATCAAAAGAGATACATGAAAGACATCGTGAACGTGCGATCACTACCGAGGAAGGCCCTACGATACGACACCTCTCCAATAACGTTCCAAAATCTCAAATACCGTACCAATTGAACACGAGGACTGAGCTTGCCCTTGATCCCAAAACGATTTAAGCTCCTTGAATGGCGAAACTTTCAGAAATACACGATCTCCAACTTGAAACTCTAATTCACGTCGATGCTTTAACAGCATAACTACTTCTGTCGCGATCAGTATTCCTCTTTCAGATTCTCTTTAGCAAACACCACTTTCTCATTAAAAAAAAAAAAAAAAGATAATCTCGATGAGCTCCGGACCTTCAATCAAATGCTCACAGCTACTCATCAAAAGGCAAAAATAGGTCTCGACATTTTCTACATACAAAAGCCCGAAAGTGTGCCTGTGATGCTAGCATCCAACTATTGTGGTAGGCAAACTCCACAAGCATAAATATTCATCCAAACTACCAGTCCATTCCAAAGCACAAGCCCTCAACATATCTTCCAAAGTCTGAATGGTCCTCTCCTGCTGACCATACACCACGTTGAGGATGAAATGAAGTACTGAAACATTGAATGACGAGTTCCCCAGCTTACTGTAATCCTTTCTAAAACGAATGGGGGGGGGGGGGGGGGGCGTAAACTAAAACTCCCAATTATTCGGATCTCTGTCCGACACAAAAGAAAGTCGTGTACCATGCAGTCTAACGATTACTGTTGAAAAATTCTCCGCAACTTGACTAATACCATAGTTCTTCCGAATGGGTGATGAAATGAGCAGACTTGGGTTAGCCGAGTCAAACAACCACCCAATGCATCATGTCTTTCTGAGTATTAGGCAAACCAGTAACGAATCCATGAAATCTTCATCCCATTTTCCACACATTAATCTCCAACGGCTGTAACAAAACCACTAGACCTCGATGTTCAAATTGTTTACTGCTGACAAAGTCATGAACATTTTGGATAAAACGTAAGCCACATCTTACTTCAGTGCCATTCACGAAAATTACTAAGTTTCAAATCTCTTACATTGTTGAACCTGGATGAATATCTAAATGGAGAACTATGAGTTCCGTCATAACTTTCTCATCGAATGTGCCATGATCATTAGGAACACATAGTCCTTCATTCAAACACAACAACACCGTCATCATCACACTGAACCAAGTATGTTTACCATCTCAACATTCTGTCACAATGGCCACAACTCACCACGTCCCTTTGAGTTTCTTTGATTTGTATCCCCCCCCCGCATAGGTTAGACCTGCATATCCTCATACTCGCCCAATAGTCACCGAAACCATCGTTATACAAAGCTCTGACATCCAAACGCTCTAAATCATGGAGGAGTCATGGAATCAAAACAACTATCATCCCATATTTTCGAACTAAGTCGTCGGCAACCGACATTAGCCTGCCCGGATGGTACTGATGATTGTTAGAGTCAAAATCTTTCAGAAGTTCCAACCATCTTCTCTGTCTCATGTTTTAAGTTCTCTGTGAGTAAAATATATTTGAGACTCTATGATCTGTAAATATAAATCACAAGCTTCACCATACAGATATATCATCCAGATCTTCAATGCAAACCACCGCAAAGCTAACTCCAAGATCATGGTTGGGATAATTTTACTTCATAAGGCTTCAGTTGCCATTGAAGCGTAGGGCGATCACCTTCCCATGTTGCAATCAAAACACGAACAAATAACCCAAACCTTTCTTCGATGCATCACTGTATATCTGAAAACCACCGAAACCTGATGGAAGAGTCAATATCAGAGCATACAAGACACCAATCTCCGTTGTCATTCTCAAAACTCTCATTACGCTCATTCCGTCCACACAAACTTCTCACCCTTTCTATCACTGGTAAGAGGTAAAGCTAAGTCGGGAGAAACCCTCAACAAACGTCGTGTAAATAGCCAGCAAGGCCCCAGAACACTTCTCACCTCCGTCACGTAGTAGGTCTCGGCATTTGGTGATAGCCTCAACCTTTGATGGATTCCATAATGATGCCATCTGCAGATACAATATGACCAAGGAACGTGACTTGCTGTAACCAGAACTCGCACTTCGAAAACTTCGCGTACAACTTCTTCTGTCTAAGAATCTCCCAACACAATCGTAGATGTTGTTTCATAGCTTCTTCCTCATACTTGGAGTCAAAACGAGATGATCGTCGATGAAAACAAAAACGAACTTAATCAAGTACTCGTGGAACATACGAGTCATCAAATCCTAAACACGGCAGGTAAGCATTATCAGGACCGAAGGGCATAACCAAGAATTCGTAGTGGCCATAACGCGTACAAAAAGCAGTCTTAGAAATATCCTGCTCTCTCACACGAAGTTGGTGATAACCAGATCGCAGATCAATCTTAGAAAAATATTTGGCCCCTTGCAGTTGGTCAAACAAATTGTCGATTCGCGGAAGATGATAGCGGTTACGAATATGTAATTACGGTTGAGTTCCGCGGTACTCAATACACAAGTCAATGCCCCACCCTTCTTCCCTTAACATAATAAACCGGTGCACCCCAGCATTGAAACACGGTGTCTAATAAATGCCATTCTCCACATCTCTTGTAACTGAACTGCTGCCTTTAACTCTTTCAATTCAAACAGTGTCATATGATACGGAGCCTTTGAGATAGGTTCATCACCGGGGAATTAATCAATGCAAATTCAATCACTCTATCCGGAAGGAAGTCCAGGAGAGTTCATCGGAAAAACATCATCGAATTCACACGAACAACGAGAAAGATTTACAATTTATACTCTCCAAAGATGTAACCAAACAGAAGGCCAGAAAACCTTGCACCCATGTGAATTCAAGTAGACGTGCCTTCATAGCAAAAGATGAGCTTAACGGACTTAAGCGTGAGGAACCGATGATTTAAACAATTCAGGGGTTTTGTGACGAACGTTTACAAAGAAATCACAGTCCTAAGCATAGCAGTCAATGGTAGCTCGAGAGAAGCAACCAATCCTCCAAGAATCAATCAAAGTCGTGAGGCATAAGGATAGAGGAAGATAGAATTCGCAGACGGAATAACGTACCATCAACGTAATGGCAAGTTAACATATTCAGTCAAAATACGCATATGGGTTTTTCATTGGGGTAAATGATTACACTGTTCCGATTAATGGTGTAGATTCAATTAAGTTTCTTAGCAAATGTGTAGATATTAAGAATGAGTAGCCCCAGTAGTAACAAAAAACGAATGAGTACGATCATCAGTAGAGAAAACCGTTGATAGTACCCTGAAGATCTTTGGCGCCTGAATCACGAGTCGTTAGCATAACCCGGTCCTGTAGCAGTAGGTAATCTAAGCGAAAATCCACTGGCATACACTGCTTCTAGATCGCGTCGCTTTGAGGACAATCCTTCACCTTATGTTTGAGTTAGACCAGCAGTAAAACGATCCCCCAGTTAGCCTATAACAAACAGTCCTGGAAGAGGTGCTTTCCAACAGGTAGTACAAAGAGGTGGAGGAGGCAAAGTCTCAGTAGACCTCCTCTGACCTGCAGAACCTGAAGCATGACCCTGGTTAAAATCCCGAGTTGATTGACCCCTGTGCTGGGCACTGTGTTGTAGTTTACCCGACCCTGGCCGGGTCATAGAGTCCCATTTCTAACCGAAGTAAACTCTGATCATGTCCCCGAAAATATGATCCTGACCCCGAAAATCCTGTCATTTCGAATCATAACCCCGATCCTGACGACCCCGATGCTCAACACTCTGGTCCTGACGACCCCGATACTCATGATAACCCTGGTCATAACGACCCTTGTTCTCTTGTTGGCCCTGTCCCCTGTTCTGAATCTGATTACCATCTCTATCCTGCTTATTCGAATTTCCACTCTCATGTAATAACTCGATGTTACGGGCGGCCGCAACCTGCGCAACATTCGTATAATCTGTATTAACGATCCGGTCCAAAACCCACTTCTTTAGCCCCCACTTGAAATGTCTAGCTTGCCTCTGGGCATCTCCAGCAGTAGCTCCAACAAAACTAGCCAATCTAGTAAACCTCTCCATGTACTCCCCAGAATTCTCTCGATCCAGCTGACATATCGACCCATACTCACGCTCATAACGTTGTTGTTCAGATGCCGGAAAATACCTGTTGTAAAAGATCTCACGAAAAGCAACCCAAGTACAAGTATCGGCAAAAGCATCGCCTCCAACCTGAGTACGCAAATGAGCTTTCCACCAGCTCAGTGCATCACCCTCTAGTTTAAACGCAGCAAGACGAGTCTTGAAGTTGTCGGGACAACCCAAAACTTGAAATAACTTCTCCATATGCGTAATCCAGTCTTCTGCCTCGGCAGGAGTGGCAGCAGACCGAAACGCAAGCGGCTTTAACTTAGTAAACCTTTCGATCCAAACATGAATCCCTTGGGGTATAGCATCACCACCACCACCACCACCTGAAGATCCAACACCATTCCTGATGTCATTGGTGATCTGAGTTCTCAAAGCAGCCGTAAGGTTAGGGAGAGCATTGGCCACAGCAGCAGTAATCATGGCCTCGAAGTTAGGAACATCGTCATCCGAATTCCTACGGGTAGTCACCATCTGAACGATCGAGAAAACGATTAGCAAACGAAAACAAGATAGGTTACGGAAGAGAGTTACGCAGAAGGAACCTAATGTCTACCCAATCCTCACAGGTCATAGCCTAAGCTCTAAGGTCATAAGACCTCGTCATGATTAACCTGGCAGCTTTGATACCATAAATTGTAACGCCCCGACCCAAAAGGGTAGAAGTATTACAAATATGGTGTGACATCAAAGGCATACATAATCATAACACAAGCATAAACAGCGGAAGTCTCAAATAAATAACCAAAGGAAAATAAGTCAACATGACTTAAAGTACATAAGTCTTTAAGGACAAACATATCCAAACGAAATAACCGAATAACGAATGTCTCGAAAAGTATCAAATCATATATCAAAACTAAGATCTCTAGGGTAAGTCCACACTTAGCACTCATAACCCGGAAGCAACCCCAACTCCTAGCTTAGATACCTGCCGCAGGAAAAGAAAATGCGGCTGAGCTTACAAAGCCCAGTGAACAGATATAGAATGCAAAAGCTAACGGAAATCAAAGGATACGATACAAGGTACAAAGGATATCACAAGACATGATCAAAGGAATACAAATATAAGGTAAGACAAATCAGAAGATCAAATCATAGTGTAAGGTAAGATGAATCAGAGAATCAAATTAAGTTCAATCACCAAGCCCAAACAAATCATATCATAGTAACCACGGGAGTCATGAGCTCCAAATGTGAAAAGACGTGGATTGCACCCAAACATCAGTCACCAAATATCCAAATATCATAATGTCATAATCCATCGAATACAAAACAAATCTAGGATGCATTATCACAATACTAGGGAGCTTCATATTAAGGAGTTTCATCTTGGTATTACGTTCTGACTGAGTTGTTGGGTTTACGATTTAAAGTGCCCTAGCTCCTCAAACGTTTACTGAATGACTTCTGAATTATGATGGCCCGAACAGTGATACAATAATTCCAAACTCTTCAATCAAACTCATAACTCTTAAACCAAAGTTCTAAAGTACAATCTTCCTAAGACTTGACATATTCTACTCAGGTTGTGTGACGTGGCTATTTACTATCATTTTACTATATCAACATTCCCCGGTTAAGATTGTGATAAGGTCGTCAGCTTTCATTTCAGAATATTTATTACATCTACCTATCAGGTGAGTTCATAGCCTCGCTTTTCAATCTTTTGAATGTTTTATAAACCCGCGAGGGGGATACATGCTTGTTACAAACTCTTTTACATACTCGTTTATCTTATAACAATGTGATTACTTTTCAAAGGCTTAATGAATTCATAACCCCATATTTCAATCTTTTGAATACTTTATAAACCTGTGATACCTGATATAAACCATGAATGCAAGTGTTTTCTAAATGTATGCTATCCAGATATATTATTGCCTAAGTAGCTTCCAGTGCCATTATTTACATATCATGAATCATTAATTACTTGCATTGCGAGTGAACGCGAATATTGTGAATAGATCTATTGGGGGTGACGGCTCCCGTTGGTATACCCATGCTTGGGGTAGCCAAACGCACTATATTTGTCCTAATAGGTAACCTTGGCAAGTTACCTTTTCCACGGGGACATCTGTCCCTAACCAATATCACTACGGTGATTTCCCTGTTAATGTATTGATGTCATGAGCTTAGATGCAATAAATAATGTTCCCCATGATGATTGTCCCTGCAATACCAGTATTTCCACTATAACTTGTATTCAACTATTACATTTCAAACCTATGAATTTCACTCAACCTTTGTGTTGACCCTTTTTATGCATGTTTATCTCAGGTAATTGAGCAACTTATAGCATGGAGTGGCATGGACATGAAGATGGCTAAAACTTGTTATCATTCACATTTTATGTTTCTATATTTTGGGACCTGCCTTTGTAAAACTCTGATTTGAAATGAATGATAACATATCTTTTGAATAAACGTCTCTTTTGGGTCGTTTTCTATGATTATGATTGTTGTATCCATGAAGTAATACCCCAGATTAGCTTCCGCTGCTATATTGTAAAAATGGGGGTGTTACATATATCGTGAACTTTGCTTGAAAAATAAGCTTATAATAAGCTGTTTTCAAAACCAAATAAGCTATGAAAAAGAATAAGGAAACAATTAGCTATGAAACGTTGACACAAAAAGGCTAAAACTCTAAAAGATATGACGAAAAGAAGAAAAAAAAACTTGAAACCATAAAAAGTAAGAAGATTGGCCGTGATCTATTAACCATAATTAGCCCATATTTGTCACAATTGTTAAGTGTTAACAGCCCACAAATGAATGAAACATTATATATGATATCTATATTAAATCTGATAATGAAACAGTAAATGTGATATATAAAAAACAAAACAAGACAAAAGATAAGCCGAAAGTACTATAAGCCCAACAAGCCGAAATAAGCTAAAACCAAAATACCACAATTTATCACTAAAGATCTTATTGCCCCAAGATCAAACCTTGGTGATGATACCAATTGTAGGGTTCTATTTTTCACACAAATATGAACTAGAGAGAGAAAGCTAGAGAGAGAGAGATGGAAGGGAGAAACACATAATAAACACACTATTTTGTGTGTGTAAAATGATTCAACCAACACCTTCTCCATGTATGGAGAGGGTTTATATAGTTACAAGGGTGTGGGCTAACCGGGATTTCTTTAGGCTTTCTATAACCCGTCCTGGTTAGCTTTCTAACTATTACATAAAATTGTCTAACTATTACAAAGGCTCGTGAGATCGATAATGATTGTCACTTCACTAAAAACTGAATTCCTAACGCCTAGGCCTATAGATTTTTCATTTAAAGAGTGGTTGAAGGTTAAATCCGGACGCACAAATATTGATAACTCTCTAAAGAATGTTGTGTTCAATGAATAGGTCTTCGATAGATCTGAAACGGGGTCAAACACTTCAGACATAAGCAATGACCTATATTCAAGAAATTTGCAAAAGTTTAGTTCGGAATTCGGACACGAAGTCACACAATTGGCAAATGAATACGAGCTCAGGATCAGGGAAGAAAGGTACACACTATAAGATATTTTAGAAAAATGTGAACAGGTATGTGACGGAACACTTGAGTCATGGTATGAAGAAGGATTTT